>APFE030583646.1:193587-211324 GCA_000404065.3 Pinus taeda | reverse complement strand
AATCGTTTGCTTTGTTAGTGTATGCAGGTCTTAAAGTGAAGGAGGAGCTCATCTGGATCAACAAGGCTGGACTGCTACAACAAGCGTTGGACCTAAGGTAAGATCGGAAAACATTTGATCTCTCATAGAATAATGTGTGTTTAGAGAAGGATTGCTCTTGTTTGGTTTGTTTGTCACTAGAGAGTCTTAGACTCCTAGGGAGGTTAGGTTTGTCCGCAAACATAACTCTTTCCGCATGACAATGGGCTAAAAGATGGAATTCTGAAA
This sequence comes from Pinus taeda, assembly GCA_000404065.3. Lineage (NCBI taxonomy): Eukaryota > Viridiplantae > Streptophyta > Pinopsida > Pinales > Pinaceae > Pinus > Pinus taeda. The sequence continues at coordinate 211,057 of APFE030583646.1, read as the reverse complement.
TTAAAGGAGCAAGTGGAAGAAGGAAGAATGGTTGAAGAAGTTATGAAGAAGCAGTATCTAGAAAAGGAAAAGAAATATTAGGTTGAGGTAAACATCCTAAAAGGTAAATTAAAAGAAAAAGACAAATATTTTCAATTTCAAAATAGTACTAATATTTTGGATAATATTCTTAGTAGTCAAAGGTCACCCGCCATCAAATTTGGTCTTGGTTTTCATGAAACTACTGAAGGATAATATAGTTCACAAGCTGAGGCAAGGAATTTAAAAAGTAATAATGTAAAACCTGAAATGATCAATAAAGAAATAAGAAGTCAATATGATCAACAACCAATGAAAGTGAATCTTTAAAGGAAATCATTTACTCCTAACTATAGAAATGTTAATTGATTCTCTCCTCTTACCAACAATGTTGAAAGTTTGATATGTCATAATTATGGACACGTTGCAACTAATTGCAAAAGCATATTGTTTCAATCACAAGCAAATAACAGCTTCACAAAAAAATCCCCAACTCCCAGGTACTCAAGTCCCTTTAAGAGATATTGTTTTTCTTGTAATGAATATGGTCACAAATACATTGATTTGAATAGAAGGAATATGAAACATAAATATTATGATTCCTCTACTCATATAATATGTTATGCTTGTAACAAGTTTGGGCATGTAGCAAAAGAATGTAGGAAAAAATATATACAACATGGAAAACAATTAACAAAGAATATTGATGTCAGAAGATCTGAAAAACATGGATCCACCAACATTTATCATAATAATCAGAAAGAAGAACATATAAGGTGTGGTCTTTCAATTTTCTCATTTAAAGAAGAATATGAATGTTACATAGCGTATGCTCTCATCACATGACTGGAGATAAGAGTAAGATGGATTCTCTCAAGAAAAATCAATATGGTAATGTTATTCTTGGAACTAATGTTCCAACAAAAGTTTTGGGAAAGGGTAAAGCCATAATTAATAAACATAGAGGAGCAACTGATGCTTTAGTAGTTCAAGGACTAGAGAAAAATATTCTAAGTGTAAGTCAAATGGCAGATAGATAGAATATAATTGTGTTTACATCAACCAAGTGCAAGGTTATGGATGAAGAAACTAGAAAAGTCATAGCAGGAGGATATAAAAGCCCAGAAAAATTATATGTGCTTGAAGAAAAGAATTCTCATAGATATGAGGAGGATTCAGACTCAGAGTAAAATAAGATGGTTACCATTGTAGTCCATTATTATTAAAAGAATATTTTAACAATGGCTACAGAAGTAATACGAGGTACATGACCTCATGAGGGTAGAAGATGATTATCAGGCCCTCAAGATCAATAATGTATAATATGAAAGGAAGAAATACATGTTTTAACTTGATAATGATTCCTATGATTTTTTTGATATTCATGTTTCTTATACTACTAATAATGCATCTGGTGTAGTAACAATGAACAAGTACATAAAATACAGGCTTAGGGTCATTTGAATTTGTGAATTTTTAGTATTTCACTTTCTGTATGTAGATCCTATGAATACAAGTCACATATATACATGAGTTCTAATCCGAAAAATCACGTATATTTTTCTATGATGAATAAATAGTGAGACAAACTCAGGAAAAGGCTTTGTTGTGCTTTAGTCAATTATTATTTATCTTTCTTGTTCTGATGGTTGATGGTTACAGTCTGTTCATGATATTTAGAAGTGGTTTTGGCTTTTATAAGTTGTTGATGCCTTGATGGATAGTTGATTGATGAAGATACTTTGATGTTATTACTAATATTTTAGATGATATGAGTAGATCTAACAGTGAACAGTTGGCACTGGTTCAGGGGGAGAATTTACTATGCTTATAATAATGCATTGTTGGTATTATATTTTCTTTAGAATTCCTTCGTACATAATGATTCTTATCAATGGTGATGTTTCTTATGTTGTTGAAGTTATTGAATGATGATGCATGAGTTGCTAATCATGCTTGATGCTTATCAATTGTGGAAATAACATGTAGATCTTGCTAATAATGCTGATATCATGGATAAAGAATATGGGAAGAATAGTTGATTATGATGTTTGCTTGAGTTTTATATTACCGGAATAGCTCTTTATGAAGTTGTGTTAGTGTGATATGTCTTCTTGCATGAAGAAAATGGTGTTATTGCAAGATATCATGAAGATATATCCTAAACATTACAACATGAGACATGACATACTTGGTCACAGGTTGATAGTATTAACGCTACCTTATCTTATCTTGCAAATTGAAGATGAAAATGTGCAGGTTGCTACTAACAAATGCTCATGGTGAAGATCCTAAATAGTATATGATGGTTGATGAAGATTATCTTGGTCTTGCTACCTCACTATAGTGGTATTTGGTATTAGTTATACATGTCATATATGTCATTTAATGTAAATTTCATGTAAAGATCTATGATGTAACAATTATCAAATTCAGTCATGTATGGACTATTGTGGTCAAGTCTTTTTGGGTATGTGATGTAATTTGTAACCCCACTGTGATTGGGTGGTTGATGTAATAATGAAGTAAAATATGTAAACCCATTGTGATTGGGTGTTTGATGTAAGTTTATTCCTTAGTGATAGGAAAAGTCATATTCATTTGCGTCATAGAGTCATGTACTTCATTGAACGTCCTTCATAAATTTCAGCATGTTCTCAAGGGGAGCATGGTCAGTATTCAATGTTCCTACTCATTAGTTCAACAACACTCAAGAGAGAAGCCTTCATTCAACATTGATCAGCCCTTTTCCCTTGATCTCAAAGGAGTAGAGTTACTTGGTGTTTGAAAAGCTTAGTGCTTAGTTTGATGTGTCTTACACGTATCTACAGGTAGTGGTGACCAAACACCAAAATAGTTGCCATCGAGTCCATAGGGGGAGATTGTTGGAATTATTACTAATGTGTTGTCCTTATTGGAACCCTACTTAATGAGTTGTCCTTTGATGGTAACCTACTTGATGCAGATGTCAACAGGATATGTATACATGTAATTATCATTTCAAAGACAAAAGAATGATAAAGGTGAAGTTTGAAGAAGTATACGCAAGTTTGGTGAAGCAAAGTAGATTATACATGGGTTCTATAAAGAAAATCTGTGTACACATGCAGGTATGAAGAAGAAAAGGCGTGTACATATTTTGAACCATGGTATACCAAATACCAAGGGTATTTACCATGGTATCGACCTATGGTATTGAACCCAACAATGAATATTTGATCCCATCCAAGAATACCATTGGCGCTATTATGGTTTTGACCTGTGGTATTGTCTAAGGGATAAGATATATAAGGAGATGAAGATCAAAGTGTTTGAGGTGTGCAAGTGATGAATATTTCATGAATAGTTAGATCTCAAGAAAGTGTGCATGTAATGGGATTGATTTGTTTGATCTAAAAATAAGTATGCACCTGGGAACTTGATGATGGATTAGATACAATAGATGTGAGATGACAATTTTGATTATGGGTTGATTTGATCAATGATGATAGTGTCTTGACATGTGATATTTTCTGTGTATGCTGAGATCTAGCTATGTCTAAAGTTATGTGATGTAGCGAAGGTTTGTGCCAGTAATTGCAGATTTATACGCAGGTTTGATAACTTGAAAGGCACATACACATGCATGTTTAATATTAGTAAGTCGTGTATTTATTCAAATCTCTACGCGGGTTTGATTCTAGAGAAGAGTGTATACATGTGGAAATGTTTTGAGGAAAGTGCGTATATAAGCTATGGTTTTTCTGAAACAAATGTCTGATCAATATAACTTGTCTTATTGTGTTTCTATTGTCTATCAATGAACTGTTTTTGATGATATCGACTTATAAGTGATGTTTTGATTAAGGATTGATTGATTGAAGAATGATGAAGCTACTAGTTGTTTTGGATTGAAGATCAGTGATGGTTTTGTGATTATTTCAAAATGATGCAGTGGATCTGCGTATGATTCAATGTTTATTTCAGAGTGATAGTCGTTTAGTTTCAGGTTTCATTTTTTTTATATCTATACCCGAGTATGCTTCAAGGAAGTCATGTATACACACATGTTTTCTATAGTAATTTAGCATATATATTTGGATATTTTATTGATCAGGGTGTTGGCTTGGTTTGGGCTGACCCAGGTTCAGTCTATGCTGCGCACTAACAAAACCCTCAATCACTGGCCCTTTTAACAATGACTTGGAAACAGATCACAGTCTCACCTGAAGTGACTATGGGAGGATGCAGAACTAGGTTTTTGTAGACTTGAAGGATTAGGGGATGTGGTATACCATAGACTGTTGTATTATTCAGATTTGGTTTAATATAACAAAGATGGGTGATTGTACATTATTGTAAAATTTTGTTTGAAACTGTGTATATTGTGCATATGTGATTTACTACTTTATATTTCTGTTGTGAAAAGTAGTTTATGGTTGAAATTCTTGGTTTGGTAGCATCAATGGTTTTAAGAATCTAACCTAGACCCAAGGCTGTGGAAAGTCAACATTGTATTAGAGCATGTCTAATCTACTTTGGAAGTAAGTAGACCAGAGTTGTGTGCAACGAAGTACAACATGAGAGGGAGTTGGTCACATTGTGAGTGAAGGGTTCACTACAATCTCAAAGTTGCAGGAAGGTCTCTGGTATGAGGACAGGTTGGAAAGGTTGTCCAACTATATCCCTTGGAAGGAAAGGATCAATTTGGTCTTACAGGTCAATAGGCTCTGGGAGTTCGCTGAGAAAAATATCAAGAAGCCAAATAACCCTAAGGAGATGGAAGTATATGAATATTTGCATGTGAGGATGAGATTGATCATCCTAGATGGTGTGAGGGATGCCCTAATCCCTCATTTGTCTGGGAAGAACAATGCACATGAGATGTGGATGGCTCTTTAGAATTTGTTCCATAATAAGAACAAGAACTGGGTATTGGTATTGTAGGATAAGTTGAAGTCCACCAATATGTTAAAGGGTGAAAGTGTGATCTCGTATCTGATGAGATTGTCTCACATCGAAGATGAGCTTGCTTCCATTGGTGTGATTGTCTCAGATGGAGATATGGTAAGGATTTCCTTGAAAGGGTTCACCAACGAATGGAATCCCTTCATAAAAGGGATTGTTCCCACAGAGCATTTTCCAGACTAGGATAGGATGTGGCATGAATTCATTCAGGAAGAGTTTCGAGACAAGGATCTTCATCAAAAGTAGAAGGTTTTAGATGACGGCATGGCACTTGCAACATGAATGAAGGGTAAGCAAAAGAAGGACTTGAGTAAAGTCAAGTGTTTCAACTATGGTGAGATGGGTCATTTTTCATCAAGATATCCGATGAAGAAGAAAGGAAATGATGAGAAGAAGGAAATCAGGCCACCAATATTTCCACTTCAATAGAGATAGATGATCTCTCCAGGAGATTGGAAGAGGAGGACTTTGCTATGATTTCTCATTTCTCACAGAGTATTATCACTGAGGATGGATGGTACATGGATAGTAGTGTGAAGAAGCATATGACAGGGTTGGTTTTTGAGACTCTAGCTGGATGGGACTTGAATTTGCACATGGTGTTGGGTGACAAGAGTTAATTGGAGATCTGAGGATCAGGTCTTGTGTGATTCAGGATCGAGACAAGACATATGATGTAGGTCTAGGATGTACTATTTGTACTAGGACTCAGATATAGTGTGATCTCCATCTCGATGATTGAGAGGAAAGGGTTTGAATTTTTTTCCAAGATGGGAAGGCAAGAATCAAGCTCAAAAGCTCTAAGTCTGATGGGATTATACTCGAAGTTAGAGAGCATGGTCTCTATAGGTTGATGACCAAGCCTATGGATCATTGAAAGAAGTAGGTGGAGTAGGTGCAGGTTCCAAAGAAGTAGGAGAAGGTGTATGTGTAGATGTGGGCTTCAAAGGAGTAGGTACAGGTTCCAAAGAAGGATGTACACCTTCCCAAGAAGGTACAGATTCCAGAGACTCAAAGGGAGTCTAGTTCAAGAGGGAGCATGTAGATTAAGAGGGAGACTATCCAACCCAATAAGAGCACGTGGTCAATGGTGAGAAAGGGTGCTCCTAAAACTACCAAGAAGGAATCATGGAGAGAGTGGAAGACATTATAGGATAAGAAGAAGAATCAGGTTATTTCCAGCAATGATAGTGACACTTCCAAGAAGGACGCAGTTCACTGTACATGAATTGTTGCGATTATGAGTGTCGGGAGTTAGGCAAGTGTTGTGAGAAGTGATGATGATGACGAGATACTTCCTAGTCTTGTAAGTACCTCCATCACTAAAACGGATTATTGATTTGTGTAGCTTGGGAGGTACTCCAAACCCTAGGGTTCAGGGTTTGGAGGGAAAAACACCACAAGGGAATCTTGTGGGCTTGGAACCCAAGTGTGGGGTTTTTCACCCATCGTGATTTGGGCCAAAACCATGATGGAGGTATGACATGTGATGGATGAGGATGATAGTGCTTGGCGATACAATTCCAACGCATCAAGAATATTTGAATCCGAGTTGTTGTTAGAGAGACATGAATTTTTTAAGTTGACAAGGTAATTATTGGTTACCATTTCATGTAGGTTTGGTGTAAAAGCACTCCAATAGATTTGTCTCTTAAATATTCGTTGGATCCCTTGTATGTGTATAAATAAAAGGTGTATTAGAGTCATTTGGATCATCCAAGAGTGGGAAATGCACATCAAAAGGAGCTCTGAAATTTTGTGGAGGAAACTGCAACAAAAGGAGCCAAAAGACACCATGAGGGAGCCAAGGTACAACGTGGGTATTTTCTGTGGTAAGATTGAAGTGTTGTAGGAGGCAATGGATATGTCTTAGGGTTGTTTGAGGCATGATTAGGTGATGTATTGGGTGAAAAGTGCTAGGAAAGGAAGTTCGTAAATATGGAGGAGAAAATAATTTTTTTTTAGGATTGTTTGGGCCAGTTATAAGGGAGCCGCAACTACAACTAGTTGTTGGGCTAGGCCACAAGCCATAGCTAGTAGCTAGAGGCCACCTAGATGTTGTGTTTGAGGTTAATACAAGCATATAGAGACAATGTAGGAGTGGATGCATCTTCCCTTGGAGGACCATAGTCTTTATAGGGCTCGGTGTTGCTGAGTTGCGTGGAGGAGTAAGGCTATAGGTGATGCCCTAACCAATGGTTCAGTAGTGTAGCAGTGCAACAAGGTGAAACAATAGTGTTTGGAGATGTGTATTGGGTCAAGGTGTGACCATATTGGATCATGTTTATTTCATCCTGTTGATGGAATGTGTATGACATTCCAAGGTGGTGAATTGTCATACTAGGAGAAGATTCAATAGTGAGTGGATTGGGTGAGTATTGCAACCTTATGTGTAGCTCTTTGATGGATGAAAGAGGCTATTAAAAGGCATATTGGAGCTCAGGAATAAGCATACCTAGAGGGAATTTTGATGAACCCATGTTCATTGTAGTAGACGTGACTTGCATGAGTGATAGGATCAGACAACCCTCTTGGAGTCTCGATGTGTAGGAGCCTTAATGAACTAAGGCACTACTAGTGAGCAGCACATGAGCTAGGGACTGACAGGACAAGATACGAAATAGAAGTTGCAATGACATTTTTCATTGTATCTTGTAGACCATAGGCTGTTGTATTATTTAGATTTGGTTTAATATAACGAAGATTGGTGATTTTGCATTATTGTACAATTTTTTTTTAAACTGTGTATATTGTGCATATGTGATTTATTGCTTTATATTTCTACTGTGAAAAATATTTTATGGTTGAGATTCTTGGTTTGGTAGCGTCATTGATTTTAAGACTCTAACCTAGACCCAAGGCTGTGGAAAGTCAACAAAGAATTGTATATTTGTCTTATTGACCCGATTTGACTATTGGGCTCATATTTTGGATATTTATTGGTTGATTTTTTTGGTTAGTCAAATATTTGACATTGACTCTTGATTTATGACTTGGAACATTTTAATATCTTTGCTAAACATTTGATGACAATTTAATAGAAGAATAATTTGAAAGTGTCTCTTTGACCAAATATTGTGTCTCTTTTTATTTCTCTTAGTTTTTTTCTATTGTACATTGTATTTAATGTTCTATCTACAATTTCTATTTGTCATTGAAATATTAATTTAGATTAAAAGTGATTTCCTATTGAATAAATAATTGGGCGAAGTGGTTGTACTAGCATAAAACAATGGAAAATTAACATAGGTGGCTAAGTTGCTCAGAGGATGAGAAACAATTTTAGTAGGGGGGTATGATGGGCTTCACAAATAGGTACAATGCAAGGCCCATCTAACCATCCTTTAGCACATTTTAACCTCTATTTTTTCATTTGATAATATATTTTTCAAGCTATAACGTGTTCCTAGGAATTTTAGGGAATACGTTCTATATCTTGTGTCCTAATACATTAAATGTGCAGGAAAAAGAGGATTTCTTGTGCAGAACATGTTGGAGACTAACATGATAATATATAGGAGGATTTTTCCTTGCATTATCCCATCAATAACTCAACTAGCTCATGAGAAGCTACTACCCATTAATGGTTGTGAGTTCACCAAGAGACCAGATCCATTTTTGTAAGAGTTTTGGAGGGAAGCAATCCTCTCTTCAAGGATGCTTCCCATCACTCAATTTTTTTATAAATAAGAGAGCTTGGAAGCTTAGTATGGATTTTAATTCTAGATGCAAGGTAGTGACTATTAGAGAAGGATACTTGTTATTTCCATTGTCATATTACATGTTTGAATAGTTTTGAGATTAATGAAAATCATCATTTTGTTTCCAGTTTGAGTTTTCTTCTAGGGAGATGAGTTACCTTGGGTTAGGTCCCAACCCAAGTACTCAAACCCCTTGTTTTTTACATTTCTTTATGACTTTCTTTTGCATGCACTTAGTCTAGTTGTGTTTCTTTCTACAAATATGGTTTATAAGAAAAGAATTGTATCTGCAAGTTGATAAGTAAGATCTCTTCAGAAGCTTGTCTATGTACCCTGTGTAGAAAATAACCAAAAATATTTTTTTCCTTTATGCAATAAGTTGATTCTGTTTCAAATTCAAATCATACTTCCACTGATATTTTTTTCTTTACAATTAGTGTTTTCAGAGTCATTTAAATTCTTTTTCTTTGTTATTTGAACATTTATTTTGTGTGAAAATGAAATCTATTGGTACATTGAGTAGAGTAGCATCATTTCTATGCATAAGCATCACCTCCTTAAACACTCCTCATTCCATTTTATTCATTTCCCCAAATTGTTTGCGTACTAGAAGTTACACCACTGAGCAACATGAGACTGTTAGTTTTTCTTTTCCCCTTGCACAAGTTTGTCTATTGAGTAGATCTTGGCTTGGTAAGGTATCTTCCACCATTCCATATCTTCCTACCACCTTCTCCCACCTTTAGACCTCTCCTTGAATCATCAGATTTCTCTTGGATGCAATCTTGTAGCAAAACATGGCATCATGTAGCAATCGTGTAGCATTACACATAATTCTTCAGAACGCTCCTATAATTTACTCTAAATCTTGATTTTTACTTTTCATCACTCCACAAAGTCCTCTAAGCCTTGAAACTTAACTTGAGAAGTATGAAAGGCCCTTTACATACCTTCCTTTCGTTACTGAAGTTTCTATTTTGCAACTGGGGTATATTCTTTTGGTTATGTGTTAGGTAGCATAAAAGTAGTTGACTTTGATCACTTTTGGGCATTTTTTTTTTTTTGAAAATAGAATATAATTTAACTTCATTTCAATAACATAGATTTTTTTTGTGCAAGATAGATTAGAGTCACTTTCATGACATTTACTTTCATGCAACTAGCTTAGGGTTACTTTCCTACTATTTACCTTCTACAAAATAGACTAGGATCTCCTTTCTAACATTTACTTTGATGCAAATAGATTAGTGTTTCTTTAATGAAATTGAAGAAGTTGCGCTTCAATCATCTCTTTTCTTGCAAATTTAAGCTAGGTATGTTTCCTTTTTGGATCTTGCAAAGTAGCCTTTGCGCATCTCAATTCAATTCATTGCTTTGGAACTACTTGAGTAGAATTTTTCTTGTTGTGCATATAGAATTGACACCCCTTAGGTTTGTATGAACTCTAAATTAATAAATTAAAGTTGATAGCCCTAGGAGTTTCAACATCCTTATTGTAATATCGAGCCTCGTCAAACACCTCGTGTTGGCATGACCTCACCGAACATATACTTTTGTCTCATTTCTTGTGATATCTTTGTCACAAATCATGCAATGGGGATGTCACCCATGGAACATGCATGAATCAAAGGCATACCCAAATATAGGGCATGAAGGAAGGGTATCAAGTAAGCCCTTAGAGATATTTCACAATATGGATATGAGGAATCTAATGAATTGGAGTTATTATCAAGAACATTGCAAAATGTTTCCACTAATTATCAACCATTTGGGTTTATGTAATACCCTGATTTTGATCCTTAGAATTTCTTTAATTAAATTATGCATAAATTATAAATGTGTGGTTATAATGAAGGGATTTGAGCTATTTAAGATTAAGTAAATAACCTTGTGTATAAATGCTGTAAAAAAGCTTGTTGGGATTCCTAATGTGGAGTTCAAGACCAAGACTTGACTAGTTAATGGCTCTTGAGTCACAAAAGTACCATTTTTCACGTCCCTTTCCTTAGATTTTGACCATTTTCTATTTTATTGTAACCCTATTTCACTCCACTTTTATGCTTATACATGGAATTAGACTTAATATTTTCCAATGCATTTATTTAAGCATTTTAAGTGAGCTTATGAAGAAACTTTAGAAAACTAATATCCTTTCATTTATCTTTGACAATTGGGTTAATTTGTTTATGAATATAGGAGCATTTAGAGCTTGCATTAATACAATTTTTTATCACTTAGCTCCAAATATAAATTTCCTCCTCAGCTATTGAATATTTCCAATGGATTTGAGATCATTAATTGATCATCTAGGATATGGAAAGAATCTTGGACTTTTTGAATAGATTAGTTGTGGGTTGTTAGTAAATATAGATTGTCATTCTCTAGTTTTATATGTAGTATGTATTGATTTAGTTTATGATGTTTTAGGGTAGATTGCTATCTTGTTCTTATGTGGTTGTGCTCACTCAAAATAGATCATGGTGGTATTTTATTTCTTTTTTTTTTGCTTAAGCAAGAGTCGTGCCTTTTTTTCCATTAAGTCAAACATAATTACAATACTTACAAAGAACCACCAATAAAAAAGATGCTCTACTATCTCTAAGATTTCCAACCCCTAAGAGTTCCCATCACACACTCTCGAGAACCGAAACAAAAGAGATACGGGCTAAAACCCCATGCCAACCCACTGTCTAACCACTCAAGAAACTTTGCCTCCCAAAACTTAAGTAAAGACCTATACTGTAGAAAACAAGCATTACAAAATGTAGCAAAAAAGTCAACCCTCCAACCCCACCTAGCCCTCACTTAATCCTGAGCGTTGATTTGACTAGAGAAAAATCGACGGCGGAGCATAATATCGCACCCCTGAACTTGATAGAAATTTAATGTGCGATGAGGGTGGTTTCTTGGATTGTCCTTCATCCACGTGGCAAGCGATGAAAGGTGTCGCTGCCCAACGAACGAAATCACCATCTGCCGAAAGGTGGTGCAATCGCACCACAACTGCCCAAGAGGTGGTTTTGCAGCTCTGCCATGCGAGGGAAGGGAAGTGATGCCACAGGAATGTTTCGTGATCTCATTCTTACTCCTAACAGTGTAACCCCAACACCTGTGTTTGGGGCTATTTGGCGAACTGGTGATTAAAGCTGCTGATTCCTCCTCTGACGTGCTATCTTCTGTTGATTCATCTGACCAACCATAAGTATTCTGCAAAAAACTGCTCATTGTATCGTGGCTTCCTTGGTTCTGTGCTTATGCACTCTTATGTCCTCTTCCACCTGGGAGTGGCAAAGAGCTTTTAGTTGGCTTTGTGGCATTTCTCGCCATCTCATAGAATTACTTTTATCCTTACAAATGACGCCATGGTTAGCAAGGATATCCGCCAGTTTGTTGGCTTTTCTACACACCTGGGTGAATCTGAGTGTGCATAGTTCTTGAAGATGGATTTTGAATTTTTTGGAGCACCCTTATTAATTGCCAATGATTTGTTACTTTTTCTGGTCCTATTCCATGACTAAGTTTTTTGGCTGCGTTGATGACTAACTCTGAATCAGCTTCTATTATGACCTTGTGGCATTTGACCTGCTTCAAAAAGTCTAAGCATTGCTCCAGAGCCATTAGTTCCGCCATGTTGTTGGTAGCTCTTCCTAAATGACAGTGGAAGAGGGAGATCCTGATTCATCCCTTAGAGCTCCTCCAAAACCAGCCATTCCAAGGTTTTTTTTGACACTCCATCAATGTTAAACTTTAAAAAGCCTTCCAGTGGGGGGGTCCAGAAATCCTCAATCGGTTCCCTTAAGATGATTTTCCTGTTTGAACATTGAGGAGTAAGCCTTTGCATGTCTAACTGTCTGAGAATATTTTTGGGGAGATCCCTAACTATTGTGCTCACTGTTTCTTTTAGCTATTTTGAGATTTGCTCCAATAGGCGGAGAGAGGACTTCTTTTCTTCTTTGAAAATTCTGTTATTTCTTTCTTTCCAAACATTCCATATTATAAAACTTGGCAAGAGAGCCCAAGCTGAGTTAAGAACCTCATGCTCTGAAAAATTATCCTTCCAATTGTTTATGGTGTTAGTGATACTATCTCTGTCTCTGTCAGAGTGATTGATTATGGGGGGGAAAAAATCCCATATCCTAGAGGTGTAAATGCAACTATTGAGAAGATGTTCCATTGTCTCTTCTTGTGCTTCATAGAGCTAGCATCAGGAGGGTCCTAACATACCCCTCTTTCTAATATTGTCCCAGGTTAAGATTTTCCTATGGTGGACTAGCCACATAAAGAGCTTGATTTTCATCCAGCCTCTGTTCCTCCAAAGCTTTTGCCAAGATCTAACCGGAGCTTGTGATACCAGTCCTAGGAGAATGCCTTTTACTTCCTTAATATTAAAGTTTCCATCTTTATTTTTACCCCATATTAGTTGATCCTACCCTTCAGTGACTAAAATCATCTTTTGATCCAACATCTTTTTTAGGGTCTCTGCTTTGTCGTTGAGGGTTCTATCTTCTCTACCAACTATTATTTTCCATGTTCTCCATTTTTCGGTATTGCTAGCATGTTGCCAAAATTCCTTTACCTTTACTAGTCCCTAGTTATCTGTCTTTCACTTGAGTCCTAAAAAATCCTCTGTCAATAGTTTTTGTTCTTGCTGCCATTTTTCCTCCCAGAAAAGTGCATGATCTCCATTTCTTATTTCCTAGAAGCTGTTATTTTGCACCACTCCTTTGTTTTCCCAAGCTTTGTTCCATGTTGGAGAGCCCTTCCTACTTCCTGACATTCTTATAACTCAAAGGCTTTCCAGGAGATTGCATATTTTTCCTTCCAAATGCTTGCCCATGGAGTCACAGGATCCTTGACCCACCACCACCAAAGTTTGGCTCCCAGAGCCTTACTGAGAATCTCTGGATCATCCAGTCCCAGGACTCCTTGGTTCTTAGGGTTGCAGATCTTTTCCCAAGAAACTAAGGCCCATTTTCTCCTGGTTTCCTCCTTGCCCCAAAGAAAATCTCTTTGGATATTTATGAATTGTTGTAGGACTCCTTTTGGGGCAGGAAGAGCTGATAGCATAAGGACTAGGATAGCTTGGAGCACTGCTTTTGCAAGAACTAGTATGTTGGCCAGATTTAAAGACCTGACTGTCCACTTTTTGACTTTTTCTTGCATCTTGCTAATTAACGGTTCCCAAATTCTCTTATGCAAAGGCTTAACTGTTAGAGGAACTCCTAGATATTTCGAGGGGAGGGACTCTCTGTGGAAGCGTGGAATCCTGGAAACATTTCTCTACATGGCAATGTGAGTGTTAAAGATTTTTTTTTTAGATTTGCAGAGATTGAACGCCATACCTAATGCCATTGCAAAGTCGTTTAGAATTTTTTTGTAAGTGAGCGCTTCCTTGACAATGGGAATTCCTTGTAACATTGTGTTGTCTACAAATTGTTGGTGGGTTAGAGCCTGCCCATTCTCCGATAGTTGGAGTCCTTGAATTTTGCCTGTTTCTTTAACATGCTTAATGGATTGCCCCAGCCCTTCCATCATGAGGATGAAGAGAAAAGGCGAGAGCGGATCACCCTGCCTAAGACCTCTATATGGAAGAAAAACACCTGAGGGAGAGCCATTAACTAAAATTGAGAAGCTAGCAGAAGTCACTAGAGCCATCACCCATCTGATCCAATTATGATCAAAACCAAACGCAGAAAGCACTCTTTTGATATAAGTCCAATTTAATTTATCATAAGCTTTGGCAATGTCCAGTTGCATTATCATACCCGCTTTTTTTGCTAGTCAGCAAGTGAACCACCTCATGAGCTTGAATGATGTTATCAAGAATTTGTGTGCCTTCCACATACCCATATTTTTCACCCGAAATAATCGTAGGTAACAAGGGTTTGAGTCTATTGGCCACTACCTTGGAAATAACCTTGTAAATAACATTGCATATGGCAATGGGTCTGTACTTCTCTGGCATTTAGGCATTATCCTATTTTGGAATAAGGGTGATGAAGGAGGTGATTGGTGAAATCTTTGATGAAAGGCTCCCTTACTAAAATGTCTTCCTGGGCTATGCCCCTGAAGTGATTAACTAACACAGCTTCAATTTCCTCATGGGTTTGCTAGATCTACCCATCCTCATTCTTGATCGAAGAGATCTTGTTGTGAGTCTAATTAGCAATGGTAGATCTATGGAAAAATTTGGTGTTGCGTTCTCCTTCCTTAAGCCATTGCACTCTTGATTTTTGTTTCCAGAAAATTTCCTCTTGCTTTCACAATGTTTCACATTCTAGATGGTATTTTCCTACGTGTTCATTTTTGTTCTTATCAAATCCTTCCTTGATTAGAGTTTGGTTGAGCTCCAGAATTTTATTTTCCACCGATTTCTTACCCGCAAAAATATTTCTGAAAATATCCTTGTTCCAAACTTTTAGCTTCATCTTAATGTGCTTTAATCTCTTGTGTAGCAGGAACATTGACGATCTCTGAATTTTCAGATCTTCCGCCCACGAGTTTTCAATGTTGCTGATAAAATCAGGGTGTGACAACCATATGTTTTCAAATCTGAAAGGTCTGTTTCTAGGGGTGCCTATGCCCTTGATCTCCATTTGTACTGGCCCATGATCTGAGCCATTATAAGGGAGAATTCCTGCTATTATTTCCTTATATAAAAGCATGAGATCCTCCGAGATCATGAATCTATCTAACTTAGAGGCAACCTGGGGATTCCCTCCTCTTTTATTATTCCAAGTGCAGAGGCCATTGCTTGTCTCAATGTCAACTAGATTCATGTTTTCTGAAAAGTTTTGGAAGGCTGCATCATCCTTGTTTAGAACTCTTGTACCCCCTTTTTATTCCGAGAGAGATCTTATCATGTTGAACTCTCCTCCTATGACCCAAGGTAACCCTGCATACTTGAACTGGAGATCAACCAAGGAATCTAAAAACTTGATTTTGTCATCCAACTTTTGGGGGCCATAAACATTCGTGACTAGATAAGTGTTCCTATCACCTACCAGTTGTATGACCACTGATAAATAATTCCTTGATGCCTCCACATCGATTATACCAATATTTAGGGGATTCCATAGTGTGAGGATACCTCCTGCTGAGTTTTCCACTTCACTTCTAGAAACTCAAATCTGTTGAGCCATTTACTATGGATTTTCTTTAACTTTTTTATAGAGCATTTTGTTTCTTGGACAAAAATTATATCCGGAGCTGCTTGTTTCATCCTATTATTTAGCATTCTCTGTTTTCTCCTACTGCCTAGACCTCTAATATTCCATGTTGTGAACTTCATAATTAAAGAATGGTGAAAGAGTAGCTGGTTAGATCTTTCATCTTACCTGAGTCCGCCATGAGCTTTCCACATTCCATCAGGAGCTCGTTCTGTTTTTTTTTTTCTAGGGATTTCTGGGTGCTAGCCTTGGAGCCGCTTTTACTGCTTTCCCTCCTTCGTTACTCTGTCTTACAATGTTATTTATTTCCTCCAAACTCTTTGATTGTGTTTTCCATAGGAATAGTTGTTGTATTCTATTGATCTTTTCCTGTGGTAATGATTCAACTCCTCCGAGAGCTCTCTGATTCAGGAATCCTTGTAGATCTAGGTTTTCTCTGTCAAGAATCTTCTGTAACTCATTGTCCTCCATTTCCATCTCACTCTGGTTCATTTCCTGATCCATTTCTTGTTCTGAATCACTCATCATGTACCTTTTCTGCTTTTCATTTTCCCTTGTCAGGTCATTATCTTCTAACTCCTCCGTCTTCTCATAACTCTCCTTCCTAGCTCGATCTTCTACCTCTGTCTTGACATCCACTTCAAGAACTTGGTATTGATTCTGATGGTCCTTTTGTCCTCCCGCTTGATATTGTTTTGGCCCTTTCTTGCCATTTTTTCCTTTGTGGACTACTTTGTGAAAGCTATCTGTGTCTTTCATTGTGTTGTTTTTGTTTTTGTTTTCTTCTTTACTGAAAGGGTAGTCTCTCAGCAGGTGTCCGTGTTCATGGCATCTACGACATCTGAATGGGATGTATTCATAGTCTACTATCTGCACCCAATCCTCATCAAAAACCTCCAAGATAACTTCATCCAGAAGAGCTCCAGATAGATCCAGCTCCACACAGATCCTAGAAAATGAAGTATATTTTCCCCTCCTTGTGGCTTCAGACGCTTTGATAAACCTCCCTAACTTATTCCTATGGCAACTAATGAATCTGTTTGCCAATAATCTAAAGGTAGAGAATAGAGTCTTACCCAAACCGGGACCGAGGTAAAAGTTTCCCTCTCCAGAACGAAGTCCATCTTCCAGGGCCTCATATAAGGCCCTGTCGCAACATAGAAGTAGGGCTCACCCTGTTATTAGGAAATCTAGTGTCTATGCAGAGCTGCTAGTCTCACTAAGACAGGTAGCTATCTTAGAAACAAATAGATTAAAGTTACTTTCGCTTTCCTTTATGAGAAGTAGATAGTCGAGGAGCAAAGAATACCAACCTTGATCTTTCGCTTGGTTATCCACTTGTTCCTTCTCCTTTTTGACAGATGTTTGCCACTCTTCCCTTGACCGCTCCGTTTCAAAGAGTACTTGTAAAGTCAAATCAGCATAATACCTTCAAAGTGAAGAGATCTACAGTCATAAACAATATAGGACCAGATATATATTGACCACATACATGCATATATTAGCTAACATACAAGAATGTGGAGGAAAATTTGAATAGCTTTATTGATATAGAGGTTAGAAGAGAGGATTACAACCCATTGATCTGACCCAACATCGTCCTCCCAGCATGAAAGCCCTTCTTCACCTCATGAA
>APFE030583646.1:174840-191038 GCA_000404065.3 Pinus taeda | reverse complement strand
TTTCGTCATATAATCCCTTAAGTCCGAAAAAGTATAAAATAATACGAAAGGGATGAATTTTCGATAGTTTTAATGAGCCGAACAAGACAAGCGCTCGATCTTTTTGTGCAATAATCCCTTGGGTCCAAAAAGATTAAAATCTAGAGGAGGGATAGCACTCTCGATAGCTTTAACGAGCTGGAGAGGCCAACTGCTTGGCAATATTTTCATATTTTATGAGTCAGGTGAAAAGAGCTTAAAGGAGACTCGTCTTTGAGGAACGAGTGATATATTCGGGTAGCTACTAATTCCAGGTAAAGTTTGGAATTTTCCAATCATGGTAGTGTCACAAGGATGGCTAACTGAATCACTCTTCACAACTGTTCCTCAAAAGGGTAAACAATCAAATGGAGGTGTATGATCGACTAAAACAAAGTGGAAGTGATGGCAGGAACACGACCAAGGCTCAAAAGCTAATGATAATGCATTCTCAATGGTCATTTATCAGTGGTTGGTTCATTTTTTAGTGAGCTTAAACTATGGTGGAACATTTGCTCATTGCTTAGGTTTAATTTTTAATGAGCTTGAACTTCGCATAGAAACTGCTTCTGATCATGGTCATTGATATTCGACCCATTGCTAACACTATGTTCTTTTGACGGTCGTACTACCTATTCAATTGCTCCATCAAACTGATTAGGAATGAAAATACATGTTTGAAAAATGAGTTAAAACACCAATACCCTACTCGAATTACGTGAAAAGTAACTTAAAAGTGGTTTTTACCCCTCATTTTACCATTTCATTTGAACTTGAGATTGTTGGAGCTCTGGAGGTGTTTTCCCCCTTGATTTTCACTAGCTGATTCTGGGAGATTCTGTGGATGATTCTTGGCACTGTCTGGACTAGGTAGGAGCTAAACCTATGCCCTTCAGTTGCATTCCTTTCTTTTTGAATTCTGAGCATGTTTCCTTGTCTTCCTGAGCCTCTGGGGTTTGAACAATTCACTCTGCCCCCCATCGCACCCTGTGTACATCGAAAGTTGCGATGCATACCGGGCTGGCCACTGGCCAGTTAGTATGCATCACTCCTAGTACATAGCTAGGGTGCGATGGGCACAAGGAGGGAACTTTATGCACTGCTTTCTCATAGAAATTTTGCCTGTTTTTTGCCAAATCAGGATCCTGACTCTTCTCTTGTTTTTTTTCTGAGATTCATCGAAGCAAAATGGTTGTTACATGGTGAGAACATGAGCATGAAGAAGAGGACATGGTTGCTTTACATGATCCGGGTACGGTAACTACATTGCGGAACTGTGGATTGCTCAAGTTCTTCTGCATCTCTAGCATGAGGCAACAAATCAACTTGTTGCAATATTTCCTCGATGCATGGGATCGTACCAACCAGGTGTTCCATATTAGAGGAAAATCCATCCCCTTGACTGTCGTGGACATCTATTTTCTGACCGCTTTATTGAGGTGGGGTGCCCCTCTCTCACTATCAGGTTTCACCCGTGGGGGCGAATCCATGAGGGATTATATTCGTCGATACTGTAGAGAAGGATCTCAGCCAAGTAGGGATGACAAGATCAACATCTGAGATGTCATTGATCAGTCTTTGAGGACCATATTGTTCACCTTTGCTAGACTGGCTGGCAATGCGGCTCTTCACTTGGCCAACAGGTCCTATATGCAGTATGCTTTAGAATGTATTGAACCGAAAGTGTTCAACTGGTGTGATGCAGTACTTATTGTAATAAAAGAATAGCTTACCAAGGTGAAAAATGGGCGATCTAAGAAATTTGGCTGTGGTTCCATTTTGACCGCTTTCACCTTGGAGAAGATCCCACTAATGCAGCCACAGTACATTTCACTTGGTTTGCCGCCACCCATTGAGCCACAGATGCAGAGATGGGTTGACCTTATGGCTCGACATGCTGGTCAGCCATAGGTTTCTTTCTCTGATGCTTTATTTGAGTGGTTCAACCATCAGGAGATGGTTTATGCCAAGTGTCCATATGCTGATATTGATTTCCGGGGTGACCCAGATTTGGTGTTGCCGGCTGGTGAGCAGTGGAGTGCTATAGGTAAAATTTCTGACCATATCCCTTTTTATTTCTTTTATAATGTTCCCGTGCTTTCCATTATCAAGACTAATCAAGACTCATGTGCTCATGTAGATATTAGACCGGTGCGACCAACAGTGTGCCTGAGATCACCAGCTGCCATTCCAGCAGGAGAGGCTGTAGGGAGGGCTGTCCTTGGCGATTTGGATGTGGCAGAGACCCTTGCAGCTTTACAGGATTAGATCGAAGGCCTCACTCTCGGTATTCCGGATGTGAGGACTAACGAGCTGCCTTTGAGATTACAGCGACATACTATTGGCCTGCCATGTCGATGGACTAAGCTTTTACGCATGATTGCACAAGCAGTGACTTGTTATCACCAACACCATTAGACTAGGGTGCCCCCTAGTATTTTGAGTTTTTGGGTCATTTGACCAATTTTGTCTCGAACACAAAACATTATGTGTAAACCATAAATAGTTATATATGTATTTTTTTATTTTCGGAGATTCATTTTGGTTAAGTTACATGATCCTGATGTAAATATTGATGAAATGATTTTCTTTTATAAATTTTGCAAATGTCTATCTAACACATAATTTGCCAATGAATCCGTTAATGTGTTTAAGTTTATGGAAATATGGTGATATTGGATTGATCAAACTGTCTTTCCAAAATCTTGACCCTTAGGAACATGGAATAGATAGTTGGATTTCATACAGAATAGATACCGGTGAGCTGTAGAATGACGAGCTGTGAGTCTAGCCTGACAGCCAGTCGGCGTATGCCACATGTGATGGCATCAGAGAGGAGCTCTATCAACGCGCTATATTCAGTGATGTTTTTCGTTGATTGGCCAATACATACCCCTCTAAAACTCACTAGCTTGCCGCTTGGATAAAAAATGGCCCAGGCCACAGAAGATAGGTTCCGCGAACTACAGCTTGCTTCGTCAGCATATCCAATGAATGATTCCAATGGGTTTGACATCTGTAACAAATGCAAAAATGGATCATCTAACCAAAATGATTGCTCTTAGTGAAAACAAAAATGTAACAAAAGCATAGGGGTTACTATACTGAGTCAAGCATAGTAACGCTTAAGGTACAACCCGTTGCGGGGTTGCACCAGTGGAATCCCATCATAATCCACTAACTCATAGGCTCCTTTCGCTAATACATGCTTAAAAATATAGGGGCACATCCATAAAGACTTGAACTTACCTGCTCCTAACTTATCGAACTCCTGGTCGTAAAGTAAGACTAGGTCACCTTTTGAGAAGACACGGGGTTTGACATTCTTGTCAAACTGTGCCTTCACTCGTTTCTTATGGGCCTCGTTAGCTAAGTTAGCATCACGACGATTTTCATACAGTTGGATTAATTCCAAGAAATGAGCCTCCTCTTTTGAAGTTCTGGGGAGAAGGTCGACTGCGAGTTTGAGGTACGAGATTTCGCACTGAATCGGTAAGATTGCTTCTAGGCCATACACCAATTGAAAGGGTGTGAACCCGGTCGCATTACTTATTGATGTTCAGTATGCCCATAAGGATGAGTACAGGATCAGGTTCCAACTCTGTTTATGGACTCCAATCATCCTTTGTAGCATGCACTTCAGGACCTTGTTGATTGCCTCAACTTGTCCGTTAGCTTGCGGATAATACGGAGTGGAGCTGTCATGGGACAATCCTAATTTGGCAGCCAATTCAACCATCATGTGATTGCAAAAATATGATCCATGATCTGTGACTATAGCTTGTGGAACACTGAATCTGGAGACTACATGATTGAAAAAGAAGAGAGAAGCCGTCTCACCATTGTTGTTTAATGTAGGCATCACCTCGACCCATTTGGTAAAATAGTCTACTGTGACTATAATGATGATGATGATGATGATGATGATGATGACTATAATATACCCATGCTCCCCGGCCGAGGTGGGGTTCCATGTCATGAAATCTATACCCCATTTGACGAATGGTCCAACAACGACTACCGACTCCAGAGGTGTGGGTTGGAATTCTGGTTTTGCGATCGAAGATTTGACAAGCATGGCAACTTCTGACTGCAGTTATGCAATCCTTGAACATTGTTGGCCAGAAGTATCCTGCTCGTAAAATCTTTTGAGCCATAGCGTAACCAGATTGATGCCCCCCACATGCGCTTGAATTACAATCATTCAGGACTTTTTCGGCCTCCTCATACATGAGGCACCTCCGCAGAACTGTATCGATACCATGACGGTAAAGCGTATCACCGATGATCATGTAGTCTTTTGCTTGGTATCGAGTACGTCGCTGCTCTAAATGGGAGGTATTAGACCTATATGTTTGGGTCTGGAGATAAATGATTATATCTCCATACCATGGATCACTTGAAGATATCAGAAACAAAGATTCATCCACGGTTGTTGTATTGGATGTTGAATCGTTGGACGATGATGGGAGATCACACAGTAAATCTGCGAAAACTAGAGCTTTATTTGATTTTGATTTTACAAATTCCAGATCAAACTCTTGCAAAATTGCTATCCATTTGGAATATTTGCCCCCCAGTAATTGTCATGACAAGATATAAGTCATGGGGTTGCAATCTTACAAAATGGTAGTTTTTCGAAAGAGGATGTAGTGTCGAAATCTCTGTATCGCTTGAACAACTGCGAGAGATAGCTTTTCAACATAGGAGCATTTAGTTTTTGTATCATTTAAGTTTTGACTTAAATAATAAATAGGATTTTCAATTCCGTTGTCTTCTTGAACTAAAACCATTTCTATGGTCGTATTTGCTGCAGCCATATACAAGTTATAGTCTTTTTTATAATCAGGAGCATACATTAATGATGATTTTATTAGGGATTATTTTAAAGCATCAAAGGAAGCTTGCGCAACCTGATCCCATATGAAGGGTACTCCTTTTTTCAATAGATGAGTATAACATTTAGCAAGTTCGACATATTTTGGAATGAACCTCCTCAGAAAGTTTGCTTTCCCTTGGAGTTTCTGAATCTGGATTAAATTTGAAGGTGGAGGCAAATCAATGATTGCTTGAACCTTACATGGGTCAAGACAAATCCCATCCTTTGAGACCACAAAGCCAAGTAAACAACTAGAACCGACACAAAACACACATTTGTGTGGATTGAGCCGTATCTTGTAGTGTCAACAACGTAGAAATATCACTCTCAAATGCTGTGGATGACTAGTCCGCTTTCCCGAATGAGTTAGAAGATCGTCGAGATATGGTTGAATGATGTTATTGATGTCATGGAAGGCATAATTCATTGCCCTCTGAAATGTTTCCCTTGTTTTCTTTAAACCAAAGGGTAGCTTGCGGTACGCGAATGTGCCCCACGGAAAAATAAATGCAGTATTTGACTAGTCCTGTGGGCAGATATTTATTTGATTATACCTGGAAAATCCATCCATAAATGAAAATATTTCACATCCGGTGTATTCATCAATTATCTGGTCGATGAAGGGTGTAGGGTAGTTGTCTTTTGGACAAGCTTGGTTTACATCTCTATAATCGACGCACACTCTAATCGTTCCTTGTTTTTTCATTATAGTAACAATATTCGATACCCAATCGGTTAGAGGAACCAGGTAGATAAAACCAACATGGAGAAGTTTTTCAACTTCTGCTTTGATGGCAGCAACTTTCTTGGGGTGCA
Organism: Pinus taeda; assembly: GCA_000404065.3. Taxonomy (NCBI): domain Eukaryota; kingdom Viridiplantae; phylum Streptophyta; class Pinopsida; order Pinales; family Pinaceae; genus Pinus; species Pinus taeda. The sequence continues at coordinate 185,325 of APFE030583646.1, read as the reverse complement.
CCTGCCGGAGCTGTTGTCGTACTGGTTTGACATCTGGATACATCTTAATTTTGTGTTCAACTATGTTCGAGTCAAAGCCTGGCATTTCTTCATATGACCATGCAAAGACATCTCTAAATTCGTGAAAGAGAGCGTAATATATTTCTAGTTCTGAAGGAGAACAAGATTTTCCGACATGAATATTCTCTACAACATTCGATTTGGTCGAGATATTGATGGCGATAGTCTCTTCAATATTGGACAGGTTTCGTTCAGAATCCAGCGTGTTTACAGTATTTGATAGAAAATAAAAAACTGAGGGATGTTCAAGGTCACTGGAATTATCTTCCTTATAGTCAAGAAGATGGGAATGATGGTGGTAATCTTCCCATGGTGCCCCATCAATCATCATTGACTGAACAATTCCTTCACCTGTAGAATGTACTTTCGACCAAGGATCTGAAGGGGTGCCATGTTCCTTAGACCTATCTATCCAAACGCTTGATGAGCGTTGATTTGGGTTTGCCGCCCATGCCGGAAACATTGATTGCTACAATATTTCTATAGGGCTTGGAGGCAAGACCTTGTGATGATCCATACTAATATTGTGATCAGTTATCTTCTGAATGGAAGACACCATATTGCAGGTTCCCACCGTGGCTACTTCCGCTAGATTGTTTGGAGGCAGTAGGGTAAAATTCCCCATTAATGTAGGGTCTTTTAGTAGGCCTACTCCAATATTTTTAAGTGAATGAGGGCTTCCGTGGATCATCAGAATGCTTCCTGTAACTTGTGAATTGTTGGAAAGAAATGTTTGTTGGTCGATGATTGTAATTCCTCTTTGGAAAGGAAATGCAATCTTCCTTAAGTACGTTGACACAACTGCAGCCATAGCATATATCCAAGGCCTTCCCAGTAGGATGTTGTAATCGAGGTTTCCGTCGATAACTTCAACATCAATTTCCATTGTCTTATCTCCCAGTTTGACTTGCAAGTTACTTAAAATCCTGAAAGGAGTGTATGTTCGTCCATCAAATTCTTTCAACGTCGTTGATGATCGTGACAAGGGTGGTGAACCCAAAGTTTTCTAGCAACTCATCGACATAATACATGTAGATGCTCCCTCATCAATGATCGTTCGATGAACAGTTTTGTTGAGGGATTTCACTTGAATAAGGAAAGCAAGTTGAGCTGGTAACTGAGGGTCATATCCTTTATGATTAAAGGCTACAAGATTGGAATCCGCTAGGTTAATCCCACCTATTGCTGATAATGGATCCTACTTTTGGGAGGGGAAATTTTGCAGTACCTCTAGTGTCGACATAACAGATGGCGATTGGGCTAGGACCTCTACTATGTTATAATTCTGTGCTGCCTTGGCATGAGGATTAAATGTCGATTTGTGTACTACTCCTTTTGGTAGCTTTATCGTTAGCTTAGGAATGATGGGTGGCACAACTTCGGTTGAAGTTGTTGTCGAACTACTAGGTTGATCAGTAGCCTTGTTGTTCGACAACTGTGGATTCCCGTAATATTTATTCCTTGTCGATATCAAGGCATCATTTTGTTGTTTTGAAAGGGACAACATAAGTACTTGGGATGGGGAAACATTGTCACTAGCAACCAGATTGGTTCCTGGGTTTGGAAACGGATCAGTTAATACTGCTGAGGTTTTTGAACTCTTAAAAAGTTTGTGGACTTCAACTTTATGAGGAAATTCTCTCATCCAATGATCTTCATCACATATCTGACATCCCGCATGGGGTTTCCTTTGCCCAGAAGGGTTTGCAAAATGTTTCTTAGGAGATGACTTATCTTGTTTCTTCTTTTTCCCTTTGTTTTTCTTCTTGCCTCCTGGTTGCTTCGGCTCTTTGCCTTTGTCAGTTGACACGACATTTACCTCTGAGGCTAGAAGTTCTTCATTTGCATTTTGACCAGAAATCATACAGGTTTTCTTGTTTGTAGCCTTTGTCGATTTCGTACTTGTTGTACCTATCACGCCATCGCCGACATGAGAGTCCTTGTTCGATTTAGGAGGAGGACGATGAAAAATTCCGATCTAGGAGCATCAGGGATTTTGTCATAGAGTGTGCCAGACTGAGTATAAATCAAGTCTAGACATTGCACATGAGCAATGACTTGCTCTTCAATGACGTCCCCTCCCTTCGCCACATCTTCTGTTATAGAAGGTAACAATGACTTAATAAACCATTCAGCTAATAGTTGATCAGGAACATATGTTTTCACCATTCTACGACGACGCCGCCACTCATGGACATGATTAGATATATGAGTGGATGTCGTCTATTTGAAATTGGTAAGAAGCTCTGTTCCTGTTTCATACCTTATGGGTAATTGAAAATGGGTTAAAAAGGTTGTGGCTAAGGTGTTGAAGTTATCAAATGAAGCTCTTGGCAATTCAATGTACCATTTTGTTGCCGGACTAGTTAACGTTCTATGAAAAAGGCAAAGCCTAATCGAATCATCGTTAAGGGTGTTAGATGAACACCATAGATGAAAGGTCATCATATGATTCGATGGGTCTTCACCCAGATTTCCATTAAATTTAGGAATATTTGACGGAAGTTTGTGAGGAATCGCTGGCCACCAAGGGGCATAAGCAATTGGATCGTTTGTTAGCCGATTTAGACCTGGTAACTCTAAAGTCGCCACAAAGGGCAACTGTTGATTCAGGTTTGACGAAGCATACCCAAGATAGGATGGTATCACCTGAGCAGTGGGTCTTTGCATACCAGCATAACGCATTTGATGTTGATAACTTTGATAAGGTTGATGAGCATAACCATTATAAAATGATTGATGTTGATTGTTTTGAATATACAGTTGCCCATTACTTGCAAATATTTGTTGCTCAGATCCTTGGTAAGCTTGTTGGAATTGTGGTTTTTGATATTGCACCAGCCATGGTTGTGAAACCATGTGCTGTTGTCTAATACTAGCCATTTGACCAAGATGAGGGGTAATAGTACCCATTTGAACTTGGGTCGCTCCTGTTAGGGAGCCACTAATTGGCGATTGTGGCTGTGTCAAGGAGTTAGGAGGCTATTTTATTGCAACCTGAGAAACTTGAGGTTAACATACAACAGGCAACGCTTGTACTTGTGACATTGTCACAATGGCCGGTGTAGTGGAGATATTCAACATAGGTAAACTTTGTTGCATTGAGTATACAACTCTTCGTTGTTGAGGAAGTATTGGCACCCAACCGCTGGATGTAATTCTAGCATGACCCGAATTCTGTTGCAAACTCCCATATGGTTGTTCTCCCAGAGGAAACAATGAAAGGGTATACTGCCCCCCATATGGTGGCAATCCAATGCTCAAAGGAACGATTGGCCTCTGGGGATAGGACTGCGCAAATTGATACTGTTGTGAAGGATCAGTTTGTTGAGACTCAACATAAGAGATTCCAAATATTATTCCAGACGAACAAATGGGAAAAAACCATACTGTCAAAATAGTCCTTAGATGGACTCCATTTAGCAGTTGAGAGCTAGTTGGGACAGATGGTATACCGACGAACATTGTTGGAGTTGCGGCAGGAGGTTCTGCTACTGCTGTGTCAGATGACATAGTCCTAGATGTCGACGGTTGTTCAGACATGTCTATTCTATCCAAGATATTTCCTAGCGATTCTACAGGAACTTGCGATGAAGGGAGACTAACTTTTGATGAAGAAGGATATAGGGTGATCCCGGCTCCAAAATGCAATGGAGCATTGGAAAAAGGATCTTCCACAATATCTTCTATAGCAATCAAACCAGGTGGGAGAGGTAGACCGTCAGGTTCGTAAAATATTTCTGGTGCCGAAGAAGGTATAGGTTCTGCAATGACAGATGTTTGGGGAATAACACCTTCCGAATCAGCTGTAGATGGAGCTGGTTCAGGATTAGAAGTGTTTACCGTCACACAAGGATCAGTTATAATGTCCTCTTGTGGCTGCTGAATTTCTTCTGCAGAGGCAAGGATACTAGAAATGGTTGGAGTAACCGGATTCCTTGAGGATGTCAGAACACTCATTCCAATCAAACTGGGGGATTTTGATCTAGTCAAACGAGTTCGCTTTGTCTGGAATAGTTTTGTTTCCAGAGTCAAAGATAGTTGACTCGTAAGTCTCTACGAACGACGGGGTTTTGATTGAATTTCTTCCACGATTGCGGATTACTTGATCAACTGAAAATAAAGGGGAAAAAATGATTCCAAATTTAATGAATTTTAGACGCTTTGACACAACTTGCTTTTTCAATTTTTAAGAGTCAAGAAAAAGCAAAAGATGACTCTAGTCGCCTTCGATTTTTAATGAGCCTGAAGTGACAAGTGCCCAGATGGACCTTTTCCTTTAAGGAGTCTAAAAAGGAATGAAAAAGACTACTTTGGAAATCTAGACAGAGGGATTACCAAACCAATCGCAAAACTGCAGAATACTTTTTACGGTACGGCAGTCAATCTTCTTGAATGATGTGTTCAGTGCATTGTGATCGATAGGGCGGCAGACACAGCTTCCTAAGGATAAAGGATGTAGCCTATTGTGGTCTCCCAATATATACTCGATGGTACGTGGGAGCACAAGTCCGTATTGGCACTTGTCGTCTCAAAGAGGAGGAATCACCCAACCTACAATGAAAGCAATAGTTACCAGGTTTTACGACGTCGGAATACGTTTCTAGCCTAGACTTCTAAATGTTGTGCATTAGGTTCCAAATCGTTTTTATGTTTATTGAATTTATTTTACAGTTGATATTTCTTAAGAAGTTTTCCTTTCAGGTACACCGTGTGATGTAGATATACAATTCCTAAAATGCAGTCTAAGATAAACAATTGTTTTATCTTCTTTTTGCAACGAAAATCCTAGATACTAAGGAAAGAGAAATGAGATTCTTTTCAACAAAGAGCAGAGAGCACACACTAGATTCATTGTCTTAAATCAGCAAGCAGTCTAAATGAAAATGCATGTGCATGTATTTGTTTTCGCTTTCTTAATGTGTGAATGACAAAAAGAATGCTAAGTACAAATTTGAATTGTTTCAAGCAACAGTACTAACGATTTTCTTTTCAAAAAATGAAAGCAAGATAATGACGACACTTTGCGATTTTGAATTGAAAATTGCTTTTGACACTTGAAAAACTACTAATTCAAATCAAATACAAGAGTAACAGTATAATCGACCATCAAGAACAATAAAATTCCTTTCTTTGACTGAAAACAACACTTGCGACACTTTCAAATCAGAAGACGACAGCTTGATTACGCTACTTCTTTGTAAAAGAGGATTGTAAATGGCGAACAATACATAAAAAACATTTACAGTTATTTGTACTATGGAGGCTGAATCATGCAAAGTAAGGGAGTTTCCACAGAGGTATATTGATCACAGATAGCAAAACTCCTGAATAAAGCTGAAGAGAGTGGACAAGAAACCAAAATCTATAAGCAGAAGAGGTCTTATTTGATCATCGCACCTGTAACACAGGGAAAGAGCGATGCATCTCACTTACTGCACATGGGAGGTGCGATGCATCCAGATTCCCAAGAGGAGAAGGTGCGATGGTCCAGGGACGAGACTTCAACTTGGTTCCGGGTCACAGTTTGCAGCTTAGTTCAGGGATTTAGGCTGAGCAAATGATAGTCAGTAAATGCAAATCACAGGGGTTGATCTAATGAGGCTACTTGAGCCACCACCAGAGCAATTAGGATGTCTGCAAATCAATTGTTCTATTTATAAACAAAACCCGGAGATAGACTGAAGCAGCATTGATCTACTTTTCACTTTCATAGAAAATGCAGTTCGAAGGCTAGTTGGCTTGACTTCAGGCTCCGTCTGTAAGTTTATAAAGTAAACAAATATAGACAAGCAAACAAACTAGTCACTCCCCAGCGAAGTCGCCATTTTGTTATCGGGAAATATAGTGTCTATGCAGCGCTGCTAGTCTCACTAAGATGGGTAGCTATCTTAGAAACAAACAAATTAAAGTTACTTTCACTTTCCTTTATGAGAAGTAGATAGGAGAGGAGCAAAAAATACCAACCTTGATCTTTCGCTTGGTTCTCCGCTTGTTCCTTCTCCTTTTTGACAGATGTTTGCTGCTCTTCCCTTGACCGCTCCGCTTCAAAGAGTACTTGTAAAGTCAAAGTAGCATAATACCTTCAAAGTGCAGAGATCTACTGTCATAAACAATATAGGACCAGATATATATTGACCACATACATGCATATATTAGCTAAGATACAAGAATATGGAGGAAAACTTGAATAGCTTTATTGATATAGAGGTTAGAAGAGAGGATTACAACCCATTGATCTGACCCAGCATCATCCTCCCAGCATGAAATCCCTTCACCTCATGAAAAGCTTAGATCACCCAACACTAGGATATTGCACCAGGAAACCAACAACACTTCCTTACAAGATACAAGATTCCAGCCTTTGGATCTCTGGGATAAGGGATCCATATATAGATGATTGCAAGGGGTGAGTCAGCTTCTGGGATTTTGATTAGTGTCCTCTCTCTGATAGTTCTTGATTCCACTTGGAGATTGATGATCTCCTACTCATCCCTAGGCAAATTTACAGAGGCAAGTGTCACAGGAGAAGTTTCTGGAAGATTCCATGATCATCCACCATGCAAACTGTCTCTGCCATTTGTCTACTCTTGCCCATCGCACCCTATAGAAGGGCTTTCTAGTATGCATCTTACTTTTTACATTGAGCAGGTGAGATGCATTGCACCCTCTGCACTGAGCAGTCTGTATGGTCTAGTTTTGACTAGTTCTGAGAAGTTTTCTGTGGAGAACTTCTGGGAGATGATGTAATCAGCTGATCTTATTCCTTTAGGGCATGAAACAACATTTTTAGGGACTCAGAAGCCCTTGGTTTATGGACATATTTGATTGGGGTTACAATGCCCAAATATGTCTATAACACGCCCTCAAACACTCTGTCTTTGTCCTGGATGTTCGTGAACACTACAATGAAGAAACATTTTGACCCCAGATGAAGATCAATGCTCCCTTTGGGTTTCGAGTGGTATCGGATCTAGGATTGTGAAGCTTTTTCAGTGGGCCATAAGCCCATAAATTTGCATATGATAGTGTACGTCTGCATGTGCTCCCTGTAGGCCTACAGCTCTGGATTATTTAATACTACTCTAGGAGTGATTCAGCCTTGGGTTTGCATGGTCCCTTCTGATTTTTGTCTTTTGTTCCCCGTTTTTTTTTCAGTTTTCTCCTTGTCTTTTGTGCCCTCAAGCTCCTCCGGTTTGGAGCCTTCTGCTTCCTATTCCTTGTTTCTCCTTCCTTCCTCCTCTCTCCCTCTGCCTCTATCCGATGGTGTCTTGCTTTTGTTAGTTACCGCTTCCTTGTAGGAGGGAGTGAAGCCCCCTCCTCTTCCCCCCTCCATGGTTAACCCTTCCACCTCAGACTGTAACCCTTCCACGCCTCACCTTTCGTCTCTGCTCTCTCCATGGTGGTATTTTATTTCATTTTAAATGTCTTTACTTAATTCTTCAATTTAATTTCATAAACAATGTTTTCCTTTTCCAGGATTAGTTTTCTTTTAAGTAAGTAATAGTTATTCATGGAAGCAAGGAGTGCCTAAATCATGTCAACAAATAACCTCGTGATAGCAGGGTCCTAGAAGCATGAATGGTGTTCAAGTACATTATCATTACTGAGAATTATTGAGTTTGATTTTAATTGATAAAGTGTGGCATGTTTAATTTTCACAGTTACTGTCATTAAAATGTATTATGAAAATATACCAAATGGAGTATCATTGCAAAAGATTGAAATCTCAAAGATTGTATACTTTATTACAACATGATTTACATTACTCATGGATATAATAAGGTATAATTCAATTATGAATTTTTCTTTCATTCCATTTATTTAATACAATTGATTTAATAAGTAGGATAAGCATTGATAATATTACATATAATGTAATTTTTCACATATGATATCTTCATTTCACAAGTTTACATACTTTAGATTGATAATAAAATGTTATAAAATTTATGCAAATAAATTACCTAACAATGGCTAGGCATGTACATGATGTAAATATACACTAAGGGCCATGTAGTATCATTTCCACTATGAACTCAAACAATGTAAATGATTGATGTTGGAATATGTTGGAAACATAATACTTAGGGTTTATATAAATTTAGAATATACACTTGTGTGGAAGAGGAGAAGCCAAAAGTGAAGTTGAGGTTTCATGAGATGTCCAAGAGACATATTGGAAAATGAAATAAGGGTCATAATTTCATGTATTAATATGTATTATATGAATGAGAAATGCAACTCACACTCATCTATATTTGTGTATTTTCATGTATGTTTCTAACATAATATAAAATATAATGATCCAAGATGGCTAAAAAAAGCACGAGAGGGGTAATGAATCTACTATAGAGGAAGAGAAGAGAAAAGAGGGTCAATGGGAAAGTGATCCTCTTTAATTAAAATTTAGCTAAAGTTCTCACCTCTTTTTCCATTCTGTGCTTTAAATGAAATCATGAATCTCCATTGACTTAGAGATCCAATCATATAATGCATGTGGAGGTTGGTGGAAATTTCACTCACATAATTTTTTATGCATGTGATCCCTACACTCATTGTGGGGAAGCATAAGAGTATTTCATTCTCATGTTAGAAGGAAAATCAAGGATCATTGTCCTTCATTGTCTTATTGTCATTCACTTAATTATTTTATCATTATAATCTTCATGCTCTATGGTTGTCATGTTGTCCTCTCCCTTGCTAACCATGAACCAAGGGGAAATTTTGAAAAAAATTATCAATGTCAAAAAGGAATTTGTAGGCATTGGATGAGAGATAGATGGCTTTAGGTGAACATTGAGGCTACAAAAGTTTGGAAGCCTTCACCCACTGTGTATTCACTACTTGTTGGATGCTTGAGAGTTAACTGTTATTTTCGTAAGATTTTCCTATAAGGTATTCAACATAGTGGACTCATTTTTCCTACAGTAAAGAGCCTTGGAAAGGGATTAAACCCCTAAGGGTTTGTTCAAAAAATAAAGGGAAGATCAAACTATTTATCAAAGAAATGGAATATCTTCTTTGAGTTGTTTAAATTAATGGAAGAGAGTATCATGGTTCTTTGATGGTTGGATGGGATACTTAGAGTTCTTTGTAGCAATTGGATTGGTTGCATCATGAGAGGAAATGGGTCAAGACGAGTGCACGAGAAACCTAGAACTATGCTCTTTCACCCTTGTTTCCTAATACTGTAATCCACCCTAGATACACATGGTTGGGTGGAAAATTTCTCATATGATACTAGTTTCTTGCACCAAATTTTGTTAAAAGATCAATGTTATGCCTCTATTTATGAATTTTTTATTTAACCCATTTGTTGTTATGGAAATATATTATTCATCTTCCATATTATATGTGATTATGTTTAAATACGATCATATGCATTGGTTGCCCTAAATACTTGTTATACCATGCTCGCATATTTAATAGCATTTCACTATCTTGAATTATGCATGAATTTATTTAATTTTTAGCCTCCATGGAAGATTTTCTACATTGGGATTATGGTGAAATGGTCCTTTGAGAGTTGTAATTGCAAGTCCCTCTTTAGTAGGCCCTCATTTGTGGTTGGGAATGTTGGGTGGGGACTACACTTTCTCCTTGGAGGCAATTGTTCAAGATAAAAGCATTAGTAAAGCTATTATGGATATCCTAAAGACATTGGATCATGTAAGTTTTTCAAACTCCAACTCCCAAGCATGCCTGTCGTGTGATTTATTCAAAATTTGGAAGCACATTTAATCCTCTACATTAATGTTCAAGAATATACTAAGTTTAAAAAACAATATCAAATTGAGTACCTTATTGTTAAATATAAAATTAGATAAAAATATTTTGATCCTATAGAAATTTCCCCTTTCCTCTATCTCCCACACCCACCACAAACCCCGCCAACCACAAAAATTTCCCCTTTCCTCCATTATCCTTTATCTCTCCCCTTCACCACCAGCCCCAACCAACTGTATCTTTCATTTTTCAATTGTGAAGGTATTAATCCCAAATAATGTTTCACTGTGAATGGTCCCAAGCAGATAAGGGACAAGACTATTAGGATTGTCACATCAAATGAATGTAAAGGATTCCGAGGCCAATCTAGAGTGCTTCTCCTTCTCTATATATGTTTTTTTTTCTCTTCAATCATGACCTCTTCCTCTAAAGTCCACGTTGAGATAATTTTTGAGGTATAACAACCGATGGACATCGTAGTCAACTTTAGAAAAGTTCCTCATCCGTGTAAATATTTGGAGTAGATTAACAATTTTATTCGTCTCATTCAATGATGTCTTATTCCTCATTTAATCTATGGTTAGTAGCCCATTTCCCCACTCTCTCACGGTAAATTCACTTCAAAGAAATGTTCATTCCGCTTAATCTCTTTCCTCTCGACTCATTTATATAAAATCTATATTTATTTTATATACT
>APFE030583646.1:103397-166837 GCA_000404065.3 Pinus taeda | reverse complement strand
AAAAGAAAAGGCTCACCTGAGCATTTGTCACTTCGGGCTCACTAAACATTCGAAGGCGACTAGAGTCATATTTTTGTCCTTTTCTCGACTCTTTAAAAATGAAAAGGTCAAGTTATGTCTTGGTGTCTTAAAATTTATTCGACCACGTTCACACTTACCTTGTTATATCTTGTTTGCGTTAGTTTCGAGTAGGGTCTTTTCTCGTTAGATTGTCTAGGATTTTTTGAATTTGATCATCCTGGCGAATCCATCGATCCCGTCTCCCATCCCTAGTGACCAAGGGTCTCCTTCTTCTGCCGCTCCTGAGACACCGGCTTGTGGTGACACTTTTCCTGTTATTCCAAGTGTCCAACCGTTGAACTTGCGCGCTCCAGAAGACGATCTTCATGATCTATTTTGGAACCTTGTTTGGGAACCTTACGAAGAGGATTTTCCCTCTACTCCTACTGATGTTTCGGCCCCGATGTCTTCCTCTGATATGGAGGACACGTCTCCTATAGCGAGTGAGACACCTGTTTTGTCAAGTATCGAGACTCCTATCCCGGCCACATCCCCGGTCATATCTACGGCCTTCACTGTCACCCCTCTCGGTGTTACAGTGCCCTTACACTATAGGGCTTTGAGGGATGCCATGGCCTCTAGGAACTCCTATTTAGGTACCATGTGGGATCATAACATCATTCCCACTACGGGATCTTTTGTTTCACAAGTTCACAATACCATTGTCACGTCAGTTCTGACCATTCCGACCATTTGTATCGCATCTTCAACTCCAGTTGCTAGTGTCGTTACGACGTCTTCGATCGTAACTACTGTTGTTGGCTCGTCCCGCGGTCCAGTACATAGTGGCCAATCGGCACATACACCTAGAGTTGTTCATCCTACAGTTAGTGCCCCACCTTCTTCTAGTGCCATTCTAGCAGGGGAGGCATATTCTCAATATTTTCATGCTGTCCAGAATCCGGGTGTGCAAGGCCCTTATTATGACCCTATAGGTCATCATTTGTATACTTCCTTGCCAGCTGAGCCCGCCGTTGAGGTTTGAGTCTCGTTGAATGTTGCTTGGGGTACCACTGGTTATGGTGGTGGCCAAATCCGTCCGGATCAAGGATAGCCTTACCAAGGACCATCGTATCAAGGTCAGCCATCCTACACGCAACCTAATTATGGGCAGCAGTATTATGGCCAAACCTATCCAGGGCAACCTGGAGGCCCACAAGGACAACCCTCCCGGGGACAACCTTCAGCCTACGGTGGTCCATCGTTCACCTATCTTGGGCAACCCTCTGGAAACCCGGGACAACCTTATGCTCAACAAGGACAACCTGGAGTCCAGCAGGGATACCCTTCCGGTCAACCCTACGGGAATCCAGGACAACCTTATGCGCAACAAGGACAACCTGGAATCCAGCAAGGGTACCCTTCTGGGCAAGGTGGTCAGCCTTACATTCAGCAAGGCCAGCGCACTGCTCAGCCTAGTCAACCATCTGGACAGGTTGGTCAACCCCAAGGTCAACCAACCGTTCAGTCCGCTCAGCCGTCTGGTCCGCAAGGACAACCCTCGGTTGTACAAGGACAACCTAACACCTAGCAAGCTCAACCTTCTAGGCAAGTAGGTCCAACCCAAACTCAACCAGAGAAACCTTCTGGCCAGGTGGCCCAAACTCAATCTTCCCAAGGACATCTTTATAGGCCTGCTCAACCAGGCATGCAGAAGGTCATGGCTTCTCAAGCTCAACCCGGTTTTCAGCCCCAGACTCAAAATGGTCTCTAGATGCAAGGTGGGTTTCAATCCCAACCTTCTTACCAAGCGCAGCCTGGTCCCCAGGCTTAGTATGGAGCCCAGCAACCGTATGGATACCAACAACCCTAGGGGCAAGCTCATTTTGCCCCGTATCAAAATTATCAACAGATGCAGGTCGCTCCTTATCAAAATTACCAACAACAGTATGTTGCTCCTGCAGGTTAGTTTGGTAATCAATGGGGCGCTGGGGGGCAGATCCAGGGTTAACCGTCCAATTATGGGTATAACCCCTATGGACAGAGTCCCTACGGACAGAATCCTTTTGGGCCCGGTCCGTCCGGACAAGGTCAATGGGGGCAACCAACAACTGGTTGGAACTCTGGCCCTACCTCGTATCCACAACTGCAGATGTCCTTCAATCCTCAGCTACCATTCTTAGCAACATTGGAACTGCCAGATGTATCTAAATTGACTAATGATCCTATCTTGCATAATCCATTCTAGCCACCAGTTCCTACCAAGATACTTGGCGATTGTCCCAAATTTGATGGCAAAGCTGGAGAGGATCCTCAAGCTCATGTTATGACTTACCACCTTTGGTGTTCATCAAATTCATGGCTTGATGATTCAATCCAGCTCCGCCTGTTCCAAAGGACTCTCACCGTCTCGGCTGCTAAGTGGTACATTGAGTTGGCCCGTGCGTCCTTTCAAGATTTCAATTCATTGGTAATGGCATTCCTAACTCATTTTTAGTTACCTATTCGGTATGAGACGGGAACGCATCTCCTTACGTCTCTCAAACAGGACTCGGCCACGCACATCTTCGATCATATACATGAAAGGAGACGACGTCGTTGGTTGATCAAGTTCTGGATTCCTGATAAACTCCTAACCTATTGGTTCACGACCTCCTTTGTCCCTAAGATCACACGAGACATTGCTATGGGAGCTTGTGTAACTGAAGAGCAAGCTATCGCGCGTGCTCAATACCTTGACTTAGTTTATTCTTATTCAGGTAGTTTATATGAGTATTTTCCTTATGCCTCGAGACACGGTATATCCGAAGCTCCACCAAATCCATCTGTTGATGGTGTTATTGCCTCTGTAAATTCGTCGTCGAAGAAATCATCCTCGAACCCTGGGAAGCAAAAATCGAATACTTCAAACGAAAACACTTCTCAGGGTGGATCTAATTCTGGAAGTACTTCCAAGGTCAACACCGTCTAGTCCACCATGGCGGACAAGGCCTCGAAAGGAAAGAAAAAGGGGAAAGCGAAGAATAAATATGAGCAACTCAAACAGGACTCCTCCAAACCTCTACCCGAGGAAGGAGCCAAACGTAAACTGAAGTATCCTTGTCTTATCTGTGACGAGGATCACTATACCAAAGACTGCCCAAGGCAGTCCGAAGTTAGTCATTTATTGAAAGGTGCTCCTGGGATTCCTGTGGTTCTGAAAGAACCTTTCCCCTCACAGCAAACTCAAATGGTGGTCGATCCATCCTCGTCTTCTTCTCCCTTCGGTTCCCAAGTGTTCATGGCTGGAAGCATTCCCGTTCATGTAACGACTCGAAGAAAGGAATATCCGTCATCCGCCGGGAAGGAGCCTGAGGTCCCCTCAAGCACTCCTCCATCCAGTTCTGGTCCGCTCCACATCAAGAGACCTAGCACTAAGATGCCCATCCGACCCCCTCCTAAAGGTGTACTCTGGAGATCGTCTTACAACCCAAATGCTCGTGCTGCCCAGCACTATAGCATCGTGGAGGACTTAGCTCAGGCTCCGTCAGCTATGTCCGCTTTAGAAGTTCTCCAGAGCTACCCCCCCTAGAGGAAGTCCCTGCTATCGGCCATCGGTGGCATCGACCCGACCGATTTGGATTTGATCACCTTTGATCTCGAGAGCCATGTACCCAGGCTGCCTCATCAGATCTCCTTCCTCATTCAAGTCATCATCAATTCGAAAATGATTCATCGTACAGTTATTGATGAAGGCGCGTCAACTTGCATCATGTCTGTTGCTTGTTGGAAGGCGATTGGGTCTCCGACTTTGAGTCAGTCTCCCACGACACTGGAAGCCTTTGATGGGAGAGAATATCGCCCCTACAGTATCCTTCAACGATTGCCGATTTCTTTGGAAGGGAAGACCGTTGAAGTGGAAGTTGAGGTCGTTGATGCAAATCTTACTTACAACCTCCTTTTGGGCTGGAGCTGGACATATTCCATGCGTGCCATGGCTTCATCCCACTTTCATGTCATTCGTTTCCCTCACCAAGGGAAAATTGTCACGGTAGACCAGCTCTCCTTCTTCGCTTCTTCTTTCGAAGGCAATGTGCCTTTCGTGGAGCATACCTCCATTCCCCTAGAGAGTGTGGGAGCTGGGCTCTTCAAAGACCCTACCCTCATGGGTGTCTTCTCACTCCCACGTCCGAACCTTGCCTTGCTTGGCTTGGTTTCTACTTGTTCTGATCCCCCATTGCACACTATTTCTACCCTCGGCCCCTTTGCAAAAGGGGGCATTGATCCTCTAGCTTGTAACCCTCACTCGGCCAGGGGGCATGGGCAGATCATCGGTGTCGTTGATCATTTTATAAAATAGGCCGAGACGACGCCTACACTATCTAGGCCAGTTACGCAGCAGTGCAATAGGGTAAGTCCCAAAATGGGCCTGACTTGAACAAGTATCATGAGTCCAGGCACTCTATTTTTGTACATACATGTGCTTTCAGCAAGTGTGTTGTGTGTGCATGTTTTCATGTTTTTATCTTTGTGTGTCGACATGATTGCCGCTTATTGTGTCTTTTTGCTTCTTGGATAGATGTCTGGATCGCCTTACGTTGGTTTCACTGATGGTGCCTCCCGCAATATGTGCAACTTGTCCTCTGCGGCATGGGTGATCTACGATCCTCATGGTGAGTTAGTAGACATTCAAGGGGTTTTTCTAGGTTGTACGATGAACAATGTCGCTGAGTATAGTGCTGTGATTGAATTATTGGCTGAGGCGATTAACCTCGGCATTCGAACATCGGTTGTGAACTTGGACTCTCAGCTTGTCGTCCACCAACTCAACGGGTGTTATTCCGTCAGAGACCATCTGATTTTAAGGTTGTATTTACGTGTTAAGTTGTTAGAAAGGGATTTTGATTTCATTACTTATCAACATATTCCAAGACGACTTAATATGTTAACCGATGCATTAGCTAATTATGTGTTGGACAGGCATTTGCATAACATGTAATTCAACATAACATAAGAAGCATAAAACACAATAAACCATAAAACATATGTATATATATATGTGTGTCCAAATGTTTGCACCGCGTGCATCATCAAAAAATAATACCTGTTTGTCTGAGTACATCCGGAGACAACATGTCTCTCAAAAAATATGCATAGAAAAGAAAGCCTAGATATCTAGTCCCGGTGGTGCTCATGGTAGCACGTCACCGCTCGCACTAAACGTCTCAGGAGTCGATGGATGCGAGTTGGCACCCCCACCGTGTGCCTCCGGTACGCTAGCGGGACATCCTCTAGCCGAGCATAATCTGGAATCCCTCGAGTGATAGCCTCGAGGTTCTGAATGAGCTCTCCTTTGTCACCACCCTCCTCCTGAGGATCCATTGCTGCTACTGCTGGGTGTCTCCTCGCAATGGGAGACATGCCAGCTGGACGCTCCGGGCCAACATCTGCATATGCATATAAAGGTCATTAGAACAAGCATGTATTAACCAAAAAAAACATAAAAAACATAAAATTAAAAACAAGATCATACCAATCTCCTCTTCCCAGTCCTCCCCCTCCAGCAGAGGGGGGTCAGGGTCTCCGGTGAAGTCTGTCCCCGCATACGGCTAGTCTTCCACCACAATCAGTTGGCGGCAAAGCCACCCGAAAAACTCAGGTCTGAAAGACATCTGTTGACCGCCACCACCCCTCAGCATCAGTGCTGCCCATCGAGCCATCCTCGGCTCTCGAGGTGTCGGGTCAAGAACAAAGGCCCCTTGGCCCTGGAATCTTGGCACACGTTCCAAGAAGAATGCCACCAAGATAGAGCCGTACCCGAACTGTTGCAGCTTGCCTCGCTTGGGCTTTGTCAGCTGCCTCTTCATGTTGGTTGTCACAGCTGACGCCCAATTGAAGACCGTCGGGCTAAGGCACTCTATCGCCAATATCAAGTGGTTCTTCATAGCTTCGTGGGGCACTTGCGCCCCTGCAGCTCGTGTGAAGGTGAATAACAAAGCTCTGAGTGTCAGGTCCTGGACAGTGGGGATATCCACTTTCGAGCTACCCGACCCATATTGTGCCTCCGGGAAAACTCGAGCCTTCACCTCTTCCATCTTCTCTCCAGATGGCCTGCTACCAGTTAATCGGGGCACCGGCCCTCATCGCGACAATCCAGTAAGGAAATAGACATCAGATACATCTAACTCCAACACTTGGTCCCATCTCCGGAACACCTGTTCCTCTACGTCCCACAAGTTGATCAGATACTGCAAGAGCTCCGGCTGAGCTCGTAAATAGGACAGCAGGAAATATTTCTTGAGCCCGCAAGCTCTGAGAGCTTCCATGCAATCCTCATCTGCTAAGGCCAATGTGTCCACTTGGTCATGTTCTCGTTCTTTCCACACGATTACCATTTTCGCGTATTTCCCTGCAATCACAAGCCCAAAACAATCAATTAGACTCTTGTGTAACCTAAAAATGCAGTGAAATCATTTGAAATTTGTTAATAATTGACCAAAGAATCCGCGCGGCCATTGGCGTGACTGTTTCTAAAACAGTCGCGCCCATGGGCGCGTGCCTTTAGGGAAAGTTGCCCCATTGGCGCGGGTCCGTGCCTGAAATCCGCGCCAATGCAATCCTTATTTTTTAAATCCCTCCCCTAGAGGATGAAAAAACAGCCTAAAACAAATTTGAAATGGATGGAAATGGAGTTGGGGAAGAGACCTCTTACCTGACACTGACGGCGCTCCGAACGGTCAACTGGATTTGTTGCAATCGTCGCTTGAAGATCGCACACCAAAAGCCCTAATGTCGCTCTCGAAAGGTAAAAAGTGAAAAGTAATTTCTTGTTTTACCATTTTCACCCATTTTATAACTTTTTGACCCTCAAATAGGTTTTAAAAGTCATTTTATGAATATTTTAATGTATATTTGTGTCGAAAATGGATTTTACACTGGTTTCTTGTGTAGCAACAGGTGTTTGTGCGGCTTAGGCGACGAAATGAGTTGTATTTTATACTTTTTCAGACTCGATAAATACACGAAAAAGTCACTTTGGAGTCATCGTTTGCTCTTTTCTTACTCTCTAAACGTGAAAAGAATGCTGAGCTGGTCCTCTTGACTCGTTAAATGTGAATGAGAGGCAGTTTTCTTTAAACCCTTTTCCGACTGTGTAAAAAACGAAAAGATTGTCGGACCCTTGTCGTTTCAAGTTCATTAATGGTCACGAAGCGACGTGGTTTTGATCGCTTTTTTACTTTTTCAAATCGGAATCACTACTTATGAAAAGTACTCCTCGGTCGTAATGATCGGGTGGTTTTTTCGAGCATTGTTTTATACTTTTTTGGGCTCGAGAGACACAACTTTACGAAAAAGGACACCCATGGAGTTTACTTTTCTACTGTCTTTTCAAACTCTCTAAACATGAAAAGACGCTGAGTTCTTCCTTTGTCAGACTCGTTAAAACTTAATGACATCGGATTCCTTCGAAATGACGCCTCCCAAGCATATGCTATCCCCATCAAGCTTGTCATCCAAAAATAACCGGGGTACTCACCAGAAATGGTGGGGAAAAAGGAACCACAATTATCGTCATGTCGGCAGTATGTCGCTCTTAAACAGGGCTCTTGTTTGCATTCGTGTCTGGGTGGGGACATCTCATCTTGCTTTTACACTTGCCTCCTTGGGTTTGGGTTATCATGTTTGACCTCTCATCTGCTCATTGCCTTATCACCATGACCCATGATCATTTGATGTCAAATACTGCCAAGTCCACTGTCGTGCCGCCAATATGTTCAAGAGAAGTTGACCTTTGCAGAATACTCAACCTCCCTCTGATACCTCACACAAAAAATCTTATCCTTCTTTGTCTCGTGTCGATGATGTGGGAAACATTATGGCCCACCTTCGATCAAGGTCACTTCCTTTCAACTTCAGCTCATTATCCAGGAAGTTGACTTAGAGACTCCCTTCAGGTGCCTTGGAGCCTGCATGCCTCAATTGCAAGTTCTTCGTGTTCGAAACGAGGTTTTCATCATTGGCCTCCGATCGAATGATTCTACGCGTGTTCAACACCGGCTCACTGATTCGCACGCCGTAGATTGTACCTATAGTACCTTGAGGACCATTGTCATTATTGGTGGTACCTCTCGCATCTGTTAACAATTTTCATCTTTGAATGGTAATCAGACGATGTTCCTGCATGTTCGACTTCGACTTCCATATTCGCATGCTTGAACTTGTACTTTGTTCGGGTTGAGATGGAGCGCAAGACCCTGGATTTTGTCTGTTGAGATCCAGGTTGCGATTTTGTGGATTATTATGATCATTACATGACTCATTCATTGGATGGCTGCGACTATGCCTGAGTCTATTCATTGATCCTCGCTAGATGGCTGCACCCGTACCTTGGATCCAGAGTTTTATGTACTTTGCTATGGATGGCTACGCCCATACCACATACATCATGTACTTCTCTTGCAGGTTCTCTGGTGGTTGTGTTTTCAGTTGACCATGTTCTTGTAAAGAATTTCACCCCTCTCTCTCTCGAGCCTCATGCTTTAGGGGGCATCTGTTACACAATATTTTGTCACCGTCCCTGTTACCACTTCTCCCGTACATTGGAGGACTTATTCCGGGACCTGTGAGAAGTGACATAACCTGAAAACACCTGCATTGTATCCCCTTGAGTATGTACTTCATATGACCTGAAGACACCTTCTGCAAAATACCCATAAAAATAGCCCTTTTTCCATTGGCGCTGTTCCCCAGTGTATCACTCGCGCCAGTGAGGGAAATCCTCCAAAGAGGGTGCGCCAGCTAGCGCTCTGTCTCAGAGTCACACTAGTGCCAACCCAGTTGGGTAAAGTTTTTAACAAACCAACTTGTGAAGGTTCTTCCTAACCTATTCATGAACTGATTCCAGTTTGAGTTAGTTCAGTTGGGCTTCGAATCTCATAGAAGGGAGTAGTTCTCCACCTCTCATGGAAGCTTCCTAATGATAAGGAAGAATCATCCAATGAATCTTGTGGAATGATCCTATCTCCTTCTCCTCTCTCATATATAAGTAGCTTGTCCTTTTGCCTTTTGACAAGTGAGTTAGTAATTCTACTCTTCAAGCTCCACAATTCTAAGTCCAAAGTCTGAGAATTGCTAAGCTCAATGCTACAAGAGGCCTTGTTTCATCCCCATAAGGCTATATATCTTTAATGAGGAGATCCATGTCCAAGTAACCAAGGAGAGAGAGGCTTGTTCCCCATTCCCAACAAGCTTTGCAAGGCATGTGTTTCTGATCACCCAGCAAAAGGAGGATTTGACATCAGAACTTGGTTGTATTCTTCTTTGTTTATCAATAATAATAGACGACTATCATTATGGTTCCACTCTTATTATATTTATAATGATGTTAAAGTTATATCCTTTCTGACTGATATATAGTTGCATTTCTTGGATTTTATGCTTGTATTTGTGTTGTTCTTTGCATGTGC
Organism: Pinus taeda; assembly: GCA_000404065.3. NCBI lineage: Eukaryota > Viridiplantae > Streptophyta > Pinopsida > Pinales > Pinaceae > Pinus > Pinus taeda. The sequence continues at coordinate 157,391 of APFE030583646.1, read as the reverse complement.
AGGTGTCCGTTCACGAGGATCGTGGGGATTGTGACAAGCTGGAGCGAAAGAACGGTAGCGACGACTCTTCTACAAATACTAGCGTTGGATTCGAGGTAGGCCCTCATCATCGGTCTTTAATTTGCAATTAGGAACCTGCGTGTTAGCGTTTTTTGATTATTGCTAGACCCCATTTAGGCTAGTGGGATTGCCTCTGTCCGTAGAGGGGATTTACCTCCACAACAAGTATCATTGCCACTATGAACTCAAACAATGTAAATGATTGATGTTGGAAGGTGTTGGAAACATAATACTTAGGGTTTATATAAATTTAGAATATACAATTGTGTGGAAGAGAAGAAGCCAAAAGTGAAGTTTAAGTTTCATGAGATGTCCAAGAGACATATTGGAATATGAAATCAAGGGTCATAATTTCATGTATTAATATGTATTACATGAATGAGAAATGCAACTCACACTCATCTATCTTTGTGTATTTTCATGTATGTTTCTAACATAATATAAAATATAATGATCCAAGATGGCTACAAAAAACATCAGAGGGGTAATGACTCTACTATAGAGGAAGAGAAGAGAAAAGAGGGTCAATGGGAAAGTGATCCTCTTTAATTAAAATTTAGCTTAAGTTCTCAGCTCTTTTTCCATTCTGTGCTTTAAATGAAATCATGAATCTCCATTGACTTAGAGATCCAATCATATAATGCATGTGGAGGTTGGTGGAAATTTCACTCACATAATTTTTTATGCATGTGATCCCTACAATCATTGTGGGGAAGCATAAGAGTATTTCATTCTCATGTTAGAAGGAAAATCAAGGATCATTGTCCTTAATTGTCTTATTGTCATTCACTCAATTATTTTATCATTATAATCTTCATGCTCTATGGTTGTCATGTTGTCCTCTCCCTTGCTAACCATGAACCAAGGGGAAATTTTGAAAAAAATTATCAATGTGAAAAAGGAATTTGTAGGCATTGGATGAGAGATAGATGGCTTTAGGTGAACATTGAGGCTGCAAAAGTTTGGAAGCCTTCATCCACTGTGTATTCACTACTTATTGGATGCTTGAGAGTTAACTGTTATTTTTGTAAGATTTTCCTATAAGGTATTCAACATAGTGGACTCATTTTTCCTATAGTAAAGAGCCTTGGAAAGGGATTAAACCCCTAAGGGTTTGTTCAAAAAATAAAGGGAAGATCAAACTATTTATCAAAGAAATGGAATATCTTCTTTGAGTTGTTTAAAGTAATGGAAGAGAGTATCATGGTTCTTTGATGGTTGGATGGGATACTTAGAGTTCTTTGTAGCAATTGGATTGGTTGCATCATGAGAGGAAATGGGTCAAGACGAGTGCACGAGAAACCTAGAACTAGGTTTTTTCACCCTTGTTTCCTAATACTGTAATCCACCCTAGATACACATGGTTGGGTGGAAAATTTCTCATATGATACTAGTTTCTTGCACCAAATTTTGTTAAAAGATCAATGTTATGCCTCTATTTATGAATTTTTTATTTAACCCATTTGTTGTTATGGAAATATATTATTCATTTTCCATATTGTATGTGATTATGTTTAAATACAATCATATGCATTTGGTTGCCCTAAATACTTGTTATACCATGCTCTTATATTTAATAACATTTCACTATCTTGAATTATGCATGATTTTATTTAATTTGCAGCCTCCATGGAAGATTTTCTACATTGGGATTATAGTGAAATGGTCCTTTGAGAGTTGTAATTGCATTTCCCTCTTTAGTAGGTCCTCATTTGTGGTTGGGAATGTTGGGTGGGGACTACACTTTCTCCTTAGAGGCAATTGTTCAAGATAAAAGCATTAGTAAAGCTATTATGGATATCCTAAAGGCATTGGATCATGTAAGTTTTTCAAACTCCAACTCCCAAGCATGCCTGTTGTGTGATTTATTCAAAATTTGGAAGCACATTTAATCATCTACATTAGTGTTCAAAAATAGACTAAGTTTAAAAAATGATATCAAATTGAGTACCTTATTATTAAATATAAATTAGATAAAAATATTTTGATTCTGCAAAAATTTCCCCTTTCCTCTATCTCCCGCACCCACCACAAACCCCACCAACCACAAAAATTTCCCTTTCCTCCATTATCCTCTATCTCTCCCCCTTCACCACCAACCCCCAACCAACTGTGCCTTTCATCAATTGTGAAGGTATTAATCCCAAATAATGTTTCGCTATGAATGGTCCCAAGCAGATAAGGAACAAGACTATTAGGGTCGTCACATCAAATGAATATAAAGGATTTCGAGGCCAATCTAGAGTGTTTCTCCTTATCTATATATGTTTTTTTTTTCTCTTCAATCATTGCCTCTTCCTCTAAAGTCCACGTTGAGATAATTTTTGAGGTATAACAACCGATGGACATCGTAGTCAACTTTAGAAAAGTTCCTTATCCGTCTAAATATTTGGAGTAGATTAACAATTTTATTCGTCTCATTCAATGATGTCTTTTTCCTCATTTAATCTATGGTCAATAGCCCATTTCCCCACTCTCTCAAGGTAAATTCACTTCAAAGAAATGTAAGAACTTCATTCCGCTTAATCTCTTTCCTCTTGACTCATTTATATAAAATCTATATTTATTTTATATACTTTAAGTCATATATATATATATATATATATATATATATATAATAATTATCAAGTCTTGAGATTGTAGTAAAATATGCATATATGTTTCGGTTAATATCTTCAAATTTAAAATATGTTTTCTTAGTGGATATACACATTAATATTTAATTAAAATTTATACATAAATAAATTATTTAATTTTAATATAATATTTAATTGATGGGTTTTTGTAGTGCAATATATTAGATATTATTTTAAAATTAATTAAATTATATTGTATTTATGAGTATTTTCAAGTATTTTATTTGACCAAATTTTTCATTATTTAAATAGCCTATATAATGTTAATTGTATCAGGTGATGCTCATAAGGGGGAAGAAATGGGATTTATACTAGTGAAATAATTCATATAATATCAATCATCATCTCTAGGGATTTCGCACGGTACTTAATACTTTCTAGGAGGTCACCCAACCCAAGACTCTTATAATTCACGTGCACTTAACTGTGGAGTTTACCCCAAAATCAAACCCACTTAACTTGCTTCCCCATTTGCAAAACCTTAGCAAGTATTATGCCATTCAAAGGGAGCTCTAACTAAATAGTTCATATGGCATAATACTTGTCAAGGTTTTGCAAAACGAGTAGCAAACTATGTGTGCTTGATTGCGCTAAATCCACAATTAAGCATGCTTGAGTCATAGGAGTCAGGGGTATGCAATCTCCAAAGAAATCTCGGTTACTAAGTGCAAACTCTGAAAGTGATGATTGATACTATGCAATTTATTTCGCTAATATCAATTCCACTTATTCACCTATATAAACATCATTAATAAAATAAGTATTATAAACTATTCAAATCATGAGAAATTTATTTAACTAAAAATATTATTGATAAATATAATCATAATGTAATAACTTATTTCATAAAATTAATTCTAAAAAATAATAATAATAAATAAAAATTTCATAAATTGATAATTTTTTTAAAACAATAATATACTTTTCATCCTATCATGTTTATAATTTTTAAATATATATCTAAATTAAATTTATATATTTTAGCATATTAATTATTTAAAATATAAAAATATTTTTATAAATTAAAAAAAAAAACAAAATGTGTTATATTGATCATTGATGCATCAAGCAAAATAAAATAAAAATGGTTTTTAAAGTTCCATATAATTCCTACGATGGCAGACTTCACGCGAATGTTGGTTTCAAATATCCCATCAACTTAATTGTCAAAGTTGCAAGAGTCCCTTACCTACCTTACAAATCTGTGTCACAAGTAATATAAATAAATAAATATTGTTACTGATATCATATACTAACCCAATTATTATTATTATTAATATTAGGTTGGTTGTGAGGTTCAATGGTCAAGGTTTATAGAGTGTTAAATTGGTTATTATAATTTTATTTTATTTTAGAATAACTTATGATTTACGAAAAATATGTAATTTTATTATTATGTATGAAATCTATGGCTACATCTCAACACGTCATTCTTATTTGACATTTCCACTGAATGCCTGCGATGCAAATATTCTCATTACTTATGGAATAATTGAAATATTTTTCTATTTATGCATAGAAGGTAATATGAAGAAACGCATATATAAATATGTAATTTGACCTTGACATTTTAGGGCTCCACGTTGAGTGTTGCTTATAATTTACTTGATTTTTATGTTTTTCATGACATTAGTTGGCCATTGAGTTAATGCATGGTATTGGTCGGAATTTAGATGACACTTCGTTTTCATCACTAAGTGAATGGACTAAGGTGGCTTTCTAATAAATGAATTTTTTAGGGATAGATTAAATTTGTTAGGAATATTGTTGTAATATGACTTGAAATATAGTTTTGAGGGTTAGCTCAATTGATTAAGGTTTTATTGTTAAAAGTACTTTGTTATTGGGAGGTCACAAGATCAATTCTTCTTGACACTCTCACGGTTAGACTCTGGTAATAAGTTGGTGGGAAGTGATCCCTCCAAGTGGATTCGCCCAGATATTTCCAATATATATATATATATATATTTAGGTTTCCACATAACAGGTACAAGTTATATGTGAATTTGAATTTGATTAGTCAAAATTTAGTGGGCAAGCCTTAATAAGTCATTAGCCATGCAAAATATCTCACTTATTGGAAGATTACAAGACTAAACACTCCATCTAAGCTCATTGTTTTAGCTACTTTATTTATTCGAAATAAATGCATGTGTTTGTGCATGCTTTGTGAAAGTTATATATGATTGAACTCAAAAATATTATTATTATTAGAAGGGTAAGGGTTTTAATAGTAATAAACCTGGATTAGAGACTAGAAACCTTATATAGCTTTTCAGTTACAAAAGTTCTAATGACAAGAAATTGTTCCAAAAGATTGACAAATTTTAGGTTGTTGTTCCACCTTAACTAAAAACATTACCATTGTAAACTCTACAAAAAGTTTTAGGATCAAGAAAAATTTACAAAGTAACATAGGGAAACATAATTGCAAAAGATGCTACCCAAAACCACATACGCCCAAAAATAAACAATGCCTCCATTAGCACCATTCCCTCTAATATGGTTGGTTCTTTTCTTTACATCAGAGGCACTTGGATCCTCACCACCCAAAACTAGATGCACACTTCCATACCTTGAGACATCCATGGCAAAGAGATGAACACCAAGAAAGTGCACTTCCTTGCTGAGACTTTCAATCGCTTGTTTCATTTATGCCTGATGTCTAAGCATTTTTGCTTCCAAGAAGAGATGGAACACATTCCTCTGCCTTTCAACCATATCTTCAAGCTTATTGATGGAGACTAACAGAGCCTAAGATGCATCTATGAGCTTGTCGAGAATAAGGCTGACATCAACAATATCCGACGGAGTAGGGGAATTTGTCATCATATACTATAAATGGAACACCTAAATATATAATCCCTAACAAGGAAAATACCCACTTATGGACCAAGATGAGACAAAAACTCAAAGCTACTTTGAGGAACCATATAATTCAATATAAATACAGGATCATAATGATTCCATGAGCCAAACAATGATAATAAATCCATAGCCATCTCCCAAATGTTAAGGAGACAAAGAATTGATGGTTGAGGAATGGCGTCAGATGACTCACATAACTCCATTCTTCTACTTAAGAGCCTGGACTCCACAACGTAGACAATCCACCCCATATCACACTTGAAGGGGATTAAATTGATATGACACCCTATCCTTGATTCAAATAAAAATACATGCCACTCGTTAGTTGAATTAAAGAACCAAAGAGGGAGCATAAGGATCCATGGCTGGAAATGAGAAAGCCACCGAAAAATAACTCCCATCTTGCATTGAAAACAAGCCACTTTGCAAGTGTATGGTACAGATGTTGGCCACGTTTCAAAATCATAAACTTTCCCATGTTTGTGCGAATAGTAAGACCAATGTTTGTTACATAGAGAGCTCTTTGAATCATAATGTTGGGGTGGAAAAATGGCCCATTTCATTTGGCTAAGATTTATTCCTTCGATTATTATTATGGAATTGGAGAGAAGTTGCATCTATTGTCCATTTCAAACTACTTTGTTCCACACTGCCTTGTTCCATAGTGGAGCTTTTTTTCTAAAGTATCAACTGTTAAATTTAAATGCATGAATATATGATAGAGTTCCATATTTTCAAATTGAGAGGCAGAAACGGGAACCCTTTGATTCATTGGAGGGGAATCTGAACATATTTCTTTCCTAGGCTTTGTCATTTGCTAAATGACAAGAATTGAATCTCCAAAAACTAATGGGATGGTAATTTTTTTTTTCCTTGGACACTTCCATACCTTTCCAGAATGCAAGGTATTCTACCAAATTGTTAGTCACTTTACCTAGACCCAAGAAAATTTCATCACTATTTTTCCATAGAGGCTATATACAACCCCTCCTACACTTTCCTACCCCAAACTCAAAAATATTATTTTTATATGATCACACCGATATTTCTGAATGGCATTTTATATATAACTATTATTCTAGGTTATAATTTTATATGCTTATTGTCAATTTTTATAAATGGCTCTACTTCAATGAAAGTCCATAATGTGTTTCATGTGTTTTTGTTGAAAAATTATGTGCATGATCCTTACCATGGCATTTATTGAATTTTAATCTAGATGGATCCTAAAGGATACTTCCATGCATAACTAGTGTGTATACAAATGACAAAGGTCATAGTTGTCTAAAACAAATTCATATGACAAATAAATGTCTAGTGGACATGCTACAACCCTGAAGAAGTGACATGGGAGCTTGAATAGCAGAAAGCGTGCTCATGTCTATCTTTGAATTTTTTTATGTAAATTCTATATATTTGTACATATGTATGGTGTTGAGCACTAAAGACATTGTTGAAATAAGGGGGGAAGGGAATGTAATACCCCACATTTTGATCCCTAGGTTAATAATGTATATTTTTACAAGATGATAGGCCAAAGAGCCTAGTTATATTATGGTTTTTGAATATTAACAATAACACACTTCATCGAATGTAGATGGACGATAACAAGAGTTATAGGGGGCTATGTTCCCATGAGAGAGGAGGGTGATTAAAGAGACTAAATGTTTTTATTTATATTTTATTATACCTTTTTTTTGAATTAATTTAGAAAATGTGGGTGTGTACATTTCTTGGGTAATCCATATGGAAATATGAGAGAATGCATATTTAATCTTATCTTTTTTGTTGTAGTAGGGTTCATTCGTTATTCTTCATTCAATATTCTCATTTATTTTTTTGGTGTTCTTGCTTCTGCGAGAGAGAAGAATAATTTGATAGAAAAGAGCCATTATTAGTGGCCATGTGTTAATACTTATTATTGTATGGCATGAGAAAATACTTAGGTGCATGAGTGTATTGACATTACTAATAAAATTGGCCATGGATGAGAGTCTTTGGAGCTTCTATCATTGAGGTTTCTTACCAGTAGCATTATAACCTTGGATAGAAATTAGATAGCATAAGGGATTTCATTGTAGAGAAAGTGATTCCTCTCCTTGGATTATGTAGGTTGAATATGAAAGAGAGATAGATGTTGAGATTGCTATTGGACTAGTTTAGTAAACAATTTTTATTGCTATGTGATTATGTGAATAAATAAATCTTGTGAGCTAACTATCTACGAGTGTTAATGTTGGCCTTGTTGGAATTTAAGATTATACTTGGTGGGGGGGGGGGGGGGGGGGGGTGAATCAGTATAATAGCCAATTTTAACAATTAGACATTTCAATGCATATAAAATGTCAATCACATTAGCATTACAATAATACACCATATGTACATGGAACCCATTATGGGACAAAACCGTGAAACTTATTTATATAAGAAATCTTGTAGGCACCAACCTAATGTTACAATGATTTACTAGTGCCTACCAAAAGGAGACAACAATCCCATGTTATGATTTACTGGCACAAACCAAAAGTAGACAACAATACCTTGATATGATTTAATTATGTGTTATGCACTACACAAAATTACATAGGGTACAGACTCTAATCTCTTGGAGGCCACACTCTATTCTTATTATTTACAACTCAAAATTCATACGTCATCCCTACATATCATACTTACAAATTACCTCATACTTATTTCATTATCACACATCTTCCATAGACTTCATTTATCAGACTAATTTTACTCTCAATTAGATAAAAATCCATTCAAATTCTCTATATTTTATGCTCTTTGCATAACAAAGCCATCACCATACCAAACAACTACTACCACAATGATATGATCACTTGATTCTGTTCCTTTTTCTTTTTACACCACTACACTTCCCCTCTCAAGCCTTTACAGCTTAATATATTATACTTTACTAAATCCATAAATTATTGGCAAGGTTGACACTCCATGGAAATATTTTAGAAGGCTTGGATTATTATTTTAATATTCACAGCTAGAAATATCATTTGGATGATCCAAAAATGGCTAATTATGATGTCCCCTTGGCTCCTTGGGGGTTTAACTTTATATGCATTAAACCTCATAATGTGACTAGTTGAATAATAGTTCTAATAAATTTGGATTCAGGTCCATTTAGAGTAATAGACACTCAAATATTTCCTTTACAGGGATTAGCTTTAGCTCTAGGTGACTCAACTCATATGATCAATATTAGGACCACAACCTTATTATGATTCGTATTTAGTGTATCGATGGGTCTAAGCTCATAAATTCTTGGATACCTTTTAACCTTTAGCACATAATGTAGACAAACCTAGAACTTTAACCATGAGTTTGCTAGTATCTAGATTCAATATTAAGGCATTGTGCATGTTATCTACACCACCAAACCACTGGATGGATAGATGAATCCTCAAATGGAACTATGACCATATAAGAAACTTTGACCAATTTTGTCAATCCAGGTCTAGGCTTAACACTGTATACATGTTTGCTATAATCCCTGAGGTGGGGATTCCCAAATTACCTACATAAACTATATATGTAAGGTCCCACAAGGTTTATCCCTTCTTGAGCTTCCGTTTGGCACCAAAATGGGATTTTTTGGCTACTTAAGGAAGATTGAAACATAGAGGAAAAACTCACCAAACCATATCCTTGGCATGAATCCTGATACTTTAGGAGTTGTGATGTTGAACCATTGAGAATGAATCAGAAATTACCACATGTTTGCTACCACCTGTACACTTGGTTACCCAAAAATGTTGAAAATGGGTGCCACATGTCACCACCTCCAAATTTCAGGTTGGCAACTTCCACCACCTAGCGCCACCTACCATGCCACTTGTACTTCCAGGTCATCTAGGGTCCACCTTCAATTATGGGGAAGATTTGGAGATCTAATTTTTTGTTTAGGGTCTTGTTCATTGCACCCCCAAATACTTGGATGCATGGATGTCAAGAAATAAGCCCATAAGTATATAATTGTCTTAGCATGATGGAAATTAGGTACACTCTAGATGACCCACACACCTCAATGTATCTCTAGATGGCCCAAATTTTAGAAGTTTGATTACTTCACTTCAAAACTATTTTTTTTATTATTCCTTGGGAGTTAGAGGGAGTGCCATGTACCATTGGAAAGGTATCAAAATAGGTTATTCAACCATATAAGTATCATTCTCATTTGGAATACTGATTTAGATGGGATATTCCTTCAAATATATCCTACCCAAACTGCAACTTTGATAACACAACATCAATGACAAAACTTGTTCAACAATATCCCCCTTTGGCACTAATGTCAACACTACCAAACATTTAATAGTCATTGATGGTATTGGGTTACACTTCCCCATCTGCTTGTTGATTTTTCTTCTCTTGATGTCTACTTATTCCTCCCTTTTGAAATCAATGACAACGGAAATATACTTCTCCTATGATGATTCATATTCTTTCCTTGAACTACCTCTATCTCCAACATGTTTCTTGGTTGAAATCAGTGGACAACTCCCCCTGTGACGAAGAAATTACACCCATCCTTTTTCTAAGATATTCAAAACTATATTTGGGAAGGGGTTTGATAAATATGTTTGCAATTCACTCTTTTGCTGGAATGTATTCTAACCTAACAAAATATTCAACAACTTATTTACTAAGAAAATAATTTTTGATAGGAATACACTTTATCTTAGAGTTCATAACATGGTTTTCAAAAATATTGATAGAATAATTGTTGTCACACATTATGAGAACATTTTGATCAATATTTTCTTGAAGAACCTTGAGATTTCACTTCATCCTTAGGACTTAAGTGCAACATGATGCTAATGCAATATGTTTTGCCTTAGATGTGGATAGAGAAATGGAGGTTTTCTTCTCTCTAAGCCAGGAGATAAAACAAAATACCTAAAAAGAAGCCTCCCCCGCCCCCCCTAGCGGTGCTCTTCTTATGGTAAACATTAACAACTCGATATACATTCATATAAGCTCTAAAAGTAAGGTTTATGCCCCTTGGACACCATAAGCCAAAATTTATGGTTCCCTGTAGGTATTAGAATATTCTTTTACTGAATTCACATGAGTTTCTTTTGGGCTTGATTTAATTCTACCCATCATACCTATTTCTTGGATGATATTTGGTCTTGAGGCTATGAAGTAAAGAAGTTTTCCAATCATGTACCTTTACATGGTCTGATTTAGCTCTGGAGACTCATCATCCTTATTGAGTTTGCATTTTTTTGCCATGGGAGTGCTCACAGGTGAAAATTTTTCCATTCCAAACTTCTTCAATATTTATTTAATATATTTGGTTTGAGAAATAAATATGCCTCTTTATTATTGATGAACCTGCAAACCAAGAAATAAAGATAGTTCCCACAACATAGATATTTCAAAGTCCTTCTACATGTTAGCTGCAAAAAGTTTCACATAGAATCATCATCAATTCTGAAAAATATGTCATCCACATAGACAAAAATGGTCAACATGTTATCATTTTCAATATTGATGTAGATATTATTGTCTGCTACCCCTCTCTTGAAGCTTTCCTACTGAATATATTTATCTAACTTGGAGTACCAAGCCCTAGGTCTTGCTTTAACCCATACATAGATTTCTTTAATATTCATGCATAATCTTTGTCTTTTGTTATATGAAATATTTCTAGTTTGTCAATGTTAGAAATTAAATAACAGAGTAATGAAATGAAAATATTAAAAAGACAAAAAATCATAAAACAAGAGAGACACTGGTATGCATTGTTCAAACAATCTAGGCTACACCAAGAGAGAAATATCTAGGCTTAAAAGCATGATCCTGCCCCTCTAGACCCCTTGCAACAATAGTGGTGGGAAGCCTCCCCACACCCCCCCATCAAGGACTAGGATCCAAACACAACTGAAACAACACCTCAAAATCAGGAACATAATTAGGCTCCATACCCAACACTCAATATATACTTCTTCTTGTAGTTCTTCATTTAGAAATGTTGATTTTACATTACATTTGATAAACTTTAAAGCATTTAAAGCTTGCAAAAGCTAACATTCTTATTTCCTCAATACTAGCTACTAGAGAAGATGTTTATTCAAATCAACTCCTTCTACTTATGCATATCCTTTACACACAAGTTTGGCCTTGATCCTGACAACGTTTCCATCTTCATTCAAATTATTTTTGTAGGCCCACTTTCCTATAATTACAATCTTATCCTTTGGTATTGAAACACACTCCCATGTCTCATTCTTCTCAATTTGGTCTAGTTCTTCATTCATGGCTTTAACCTAATGCTTTTCTTGACTAGCTTGAGAAAATTTTTAGGGTAAAATCAAGGATAGCAAGGTTAAGTTAGTGTGTCTTTTGTACCTACAATCTTCCTTCTAGTTTGAACTCTTGATTCCTTGTATCCAAGAATTTGGCTATCTAGATGATTCTTTTGGACATATCTAGATGGAGTCTCTAAATGCAATGACTTAGATTCTTCTTTTTGTTCCTTTCCTTGCTCTTCATGAACCTTAAATTTTCTTCTTCGTATTCTTCTTGATATTTATTTAGTTTTGGCTTGGTTTAAGGAAAAACTTCATCTATTCTCATGTCAATACTTCCAACTACCTTACATGTCATTTTTGTTAAAATTTGTATCGCTTGATTCTATATGCATATCTAAGTAGAATTCCTTCATCAATTCTGCAATCAAATTTCTCTAAATTATCTTCATTTATTTTATTGAAACATTTGCTTGCAAACACTTCAAAATTTTTGACAATGGTTGGTCTACCTTTCTATAATTCATAAGGTTTTTTAGTGTTGTTTACCCTTATTTGGGCTCTATTCAAGATATAGACTATTGTATAAATTGCTTCTCCCAAAAATATGCTTGGTAACTAAGCTTCATTAAACATTGATCCTACCATTTTTTGCATTGTTCAGCTCTTTCTTTTAGCAACTCCATTTTGCTGCAAAGTTCTGGAAATAATTAGTTGTATTTTAATCCCATGGTTCTCACAAAATTTATTGAATTAATTGGAATTAAACTCACCTTCTCTGCCAATTCTTAGGAATTTGATTTCTAGATCATTTTCATTTTAAACTAAATCCTTAAAGGCTTTGAACTTCTCAAAATAGTTTTATTTTTATTTAAGAAAAGTAACCCATGCCATTCTTGTATAATCATCAATCAAAAACATAAAATATCTTTCACCTTTTAGTGCTTGTCTCCTGGGTTGTCCACAAATATTTGTGTTGATGAGTCCCAAAGGCTTGGGCATAGAGTATTCTTTTGTTGTTAATAATTCCATGGTTTTTTTTTCCATGTTGGCTTTCCTTATAGAGGGAATTATCTAGTTTTTATATATTTGTCATGTATTTCATGATTTTTTTTTAAACTAATCTTTACTATATTATCAACGCTAATATGTCCCATCCTTTTGTTCCATAACCAAATCTCATCTATCTATCCTATACAAAAATTTCTCCCTTTGACCGTTCAATAATGTACTTGTTACTTGAAGTTTTGTTAGCCTTCGCTATAAGCTTTCCTATATCATGATTTCTAATTTTTGATTATTTGAAATGGGATGTGAGAAAATACCCTTAATCACACATTTGACTGAAAATTATGAGATTATGTTTCAATCCTTCCATATATAAAACATTATGTGCCTTATTTCTTCCATTATAAATGTTGACTATTCCTTTTCTAACTATTCTTGCAGATGCATTATTAAAAAGTATTACTTTGCCTCCATCTTCTTCCTTTAGTTTGATGAATTTTCTTTGATCTCTTGTCATGTGTCTTGAACATACGCTATCAATTTACAATCTATTTTATTGGTTCTAGTCATATAATATAAAACCACATTCTTCCTACTTCTCTTATTTCATTTTCCATATTTTTGGATGTTGATCTTTGAGGGTGCATTCTTCCTTTCCTTAATTTTGAGACCTATTTAAGCCACTCCTGTAATCTTTTTCTTTATGCCCATGGTTATTTCGTTTTTAGCATTCAATGTAATCCAATAGAGGAGCAAAAACATTATTTTTTCCAATACCACTTTCATACATACCTCTAGGTTTGTTACTCGAGTAGTTTTTCATTGGAACTTTAAGGAATTATTTTCTTCCATACTTCTTGCATAAACTCTATAATCAACTACTTTATGGCCAAAATTATTACATGAATAACAATATCCATAAAATATTTTTTGGTAACTAGATGTATATCTTCTATTGAACGGAATAATTTTGTTGAATATGCTTGTCTTGCCTTCTTTGGTATAATCGTAACCTTGTTGCTTCATAGTTATATTGGTTACTTTCTTATTGCTGATTGATTCTTTTAATATATTAGCATGGATACCATCCTCTTGTTTTTCTGATTCCTTTGATTCTCTCTTGATTTTTTCTATATTTTTTTAACAACCTACCCCTTTTTTGATGGTGGAAGATTCATTATTTTGTTTCCCCTTTGAACTATTTTTGAGTGCATCAACAAATAAGGTAGGTTCTTTACATTCATTTTTTGATATTGTTGAACTTGAATCCCCATTGGTGTTACTTAGATTCTCTTCATAACCTATACTTGTCTTGATTAATGGATATCTATGACAATTGAGGATGTGATCTAATGTTTCACTACCTTTTATCAACCTTAAATTTTGATTAAGCTGATTTGATACCATTTCTAGTTCCTTTCTCAAGCAAACATTTTTTGTTTCCAACTTATCACAGTGTCCTTTCTTTTCTTTTAGCTTCTTTGTTAGAATCTCCTTTATTCTTTTTATTTATTCTACTTTAGTTTTCAGGAGAATGAACGAATATTATTGTATCCTTTAATCTTATATTCTTTTAGCTATTGTCCTAATTGATTGACCTTTTTCCTTAGTCATCTTATTTATTCTAGGGAACTTACAAATTATCCTTCAAAATCTACTCCCCCTTCAATATCTTTTTCAACATTTTGATCCTCCATGGATATGAATAAGATTTCTCATCTCTCATCATCATACATGCATTCATCACTTTCATAATCATTATTTAATTTGGTGTACAAAATTTTCCTTTTGACATATCCTTTTCTATTATGATCACAAAGTTTGAATCTTTCATCATTATAATTTAATTTTGCATGAGGACACTTTGATGCATAGTGACCTATTCTACCATGTTCAAAGCACTTGAATGGAAGCTTACCTTGCAATTTTCTAGTTCCCTTTTTAATCCTTCGCACAAATTGAGCCTCTTCTTCATATGATTCATGACTTGAGTCTTCATGGAATTTTTGTTTGATAATTTATTTTGTTGTTTTAAATAATGCCTCCCTTGATCTTTAATTCTCTTTTTCTATTCTCATTATGTATGTAGTAAGAATTCCATAAAGAGAATTTCTATTCATATTTTGAAGATTTGATATTTCTTCAAAACATAAAACTTTTGGATTGAATATTAAGTGAAGGGATCTCAGTATATTGTGAATAACCATAGATTCTTTAATTGTGTCACTATGTCCCCTGATAGTATTGACTATATCATCTACACAAAGGAATAATGCTACAACATTTTCATGTTCATCCATTCTTAGAAATTTAAACCAACCGTTGTAAGTTTGTAGCTTTGTCTTCCTCACTTTTTCATCTCCTTCATAGCTGCTTTGAAGTTTGTACCAAATTTCTTTGGTAGATTTGCAGTGCATCACTTTAATAAATTTTGTGTCTAACAATCCACATAATATGGCATTTTTTCTCCTTTGCATTATTTGAATAGAGAAATTTTCCATTTTCATTAGTTAGGGATTTGTTGGAACTTGATAACCATTTTCAACAAATATCTAGATATCAATACTTAGAGACATAATGTAGGTACTCATTCTTACATTCCAAAAGGCATAATTTTATCTATCAAACAATGGAGCTTTACTTTAGGAAGATCCATTATGATTGGCCATGATCCTTTATGGTCTACCATCTAGTGGTTAGAATGATTCTTGGAGACACTTTCTCTAATACTATTTTTTGGAATTTAAGAATATATTGAAATGGCGGAGGAGGGGGGGAATAAATATAATGTCAAAATTTAGAAGTTATACATTTAAATGCATATAAAGTTTCAATCATATTAACAACATAGTAATACACTAGACTGTGTGTGGTTTCCATTCCATTAAGATTTACAGTACAATTTTTGCTATTTTTAATCACCTTTCTCTTGGTTCCTATGGCTAATTGTACTAACCAGGCCTTATTTCTTTTCTTTTGCAAGTTTACACTTTTCAACTACTGCAGGGGAAACATAACTTACTGTAGATCCTATATCTATGAGAATGCACACATCTTTAATAGAAATTTTACCTTGAATTTCAACCATGGTTAACTGATGATGTTCAGGACCTTCCATCCAATGCAATGCTAATTCTGGCTATGTTACAAGAAACATCATTCACAGTTGATGCTTCCTAGGCATTATTTAGTTTTTCCTTATTTTTTAATGGATTTTGTGGGAAATCTCTTCATATCTAGTTTTACCACAACCACAACATTTACTTAGTGGTTTTACTGATTCATTGAAGTTTTTGTTTCTTGTACCAGGTCCTCCTTTCTACCCAAAATTCTTTTATTGATTAAGATTCTTGTTATAATTTCTTGCTTTCACACCTTTAGTAAAAGTAGGAATTTAAAACCCCTTCTTCTTATTATTAAATTTTTCATATTTCTCTGTCTTCCATCCTTTGTAATTCTCTCCTTTTTGTTTGGTTTGATTAAAGCATGGTTTAGGTTTTCTAATAGTTTTTTCCATTGTTTTGGGTTTTTCATGTTGAAAATGTAACAAGAAAATCTTGATTTAATTTTCTCTTGAATTAAATTAGGAATAAAACTTTATTTCCATGTCAGAAGACAACTTGTACAAGTTAACTAAGTTAATTTGACGTAATTGGTTTAGTTAATTTGAGTTGAGGGTGTAACTTGAATCATGTAGAGTGTCACCTACTTTATAGGAGCCCTGGTTGAGTTTATTTTGAGTCGTAATTAATTAATTTAGTTTAATTGAGTTAAATTTAGTTAAACTAATTCCAATTGATGGATGAACTAGTTTGAGGCTAGACAGTGGGGTGCTTCTTCATGTGTTCAACTATTTAATTGATGACTCACTCATAAATACCTCATGCATGTCAGATCTGAGAGTTGCCTATTTGAGATTGGAGTTCAAGGGCTATTTACTATTAGTTGTATAATTATCTGAATTGTAATAGTGCATGCAGTCAAAGGAAGGCATATGATGGATTGCACAATTCCAATTGAGGAATTTCCCTAATTCATAGGGGCTAATTACCAAGGAAACATCACAAGGAATTAGGGACTTGGGCAAGAAAAAAATTGGTTAAGTATTTGCCTAGGATTGTCTAGGAAGAAGTGAGATAGATTATAATTATGTAGGGATTGTTCAGGTTGAACAAGAATTTTATTTCTTCTCTATTTTCTAATTAATGCAATATACAAATAGCATGGGCTTTTAGCTGTGGATTTCCCCATGAAATCATTGTGTAATGTGTTGATTGAATTATTTCTCTTATATGCTTCCTGATTTCGTGATCATTAATTGTTTGAGAAATTGGTAGAGTAGACTCAAGTCTATTGTTTTAGTAAATTACAATTAGAAGTTTGAATCTACAAGGAATTTCTACATGGTATCAAAGTTGAAATCGCAATAGAAGAGAAGAATTTGAAGTTGTCCTTGTAGGTGAATAGATTTTTCAGAATCATTCTTTAGAGCTAGTAGGATGTTGTTCTATGGATTGAGACTTGAGTATGCCCTTGAGGGTAGATTGAATTACATTGCTTGGAAGGACAAGATGAAGGCAATGCTGGAAGATAATCAATAGAATGAATTCATAGATCATGATATCTTGAATCCTCCAACACCTAATGCTAAAGATATAACAGAGTGGAAGAAGAGTGTAGAAAGATCCAGGAGGATCATCCTAAAGGGTGTGAGAGACCACATAGTCTTGAAACAACATGGAAAGGAGACTTCCTTTGCTATGTGGAAGACCCTTAATGAGCTATTCTGAAATAGTAGTGAATCCAAGAAACTTGAATTGATGAAGAAATTGAGGATTGAAGACAATGGGTATGAGGTAGTATTCAGAGATGGGAAGGCCTACCTCAAGCATATTGCTTCATGTAACTCAAGAAATTTAGTGTCAAGGTCAAGAGCCTCTACACATTAGAGGAAGAGGCATGCACAACCTTGAGGAGAAAGGTAGGGATTAGAGATGTTGTGGTTGAGAGGAAGCATTATTTAGATCTCAAGAGGAAGCCTCAGCCAGGTGGCAGTTGGGCTAACCATGTTAGCATGAAATTTCTTGGAAAGTGTACCAAAATATCCCACTTAAGTCATTGGTGATACATGACGCTAACAACAATTTGTGGTTGCTTACACTTCAAATCTACAATATTAAGACTAGAAAAACCTGCAACAAAATGACATATGTGATCGAAAACAACAAACAACAATATATATCCAATGTAATAGCCCAATATGGAAAGACTTTAAAATGAATAATAAATATTTATTGATAACACCTATTGGAGGAGCTGTATAAAAGGGTTTGCAAGACCCCCTCTGTGGGATGGGTCTTTTGATGTCCTTGATGCTTCAGTAATCGATTCTCTCTCTCAATGTCTAAAAACCCCAAAACAATGTGTAGAACTCAAGTGGGAGCTCAAGTGCAAGAAGACGATAATGGTGATGATGATAATGACCATGGTGAAGAATGAATGGAAAACACTCTTATTTATAACAAAGTATTGAGTTGATCTCTAAAATGGAAAATAATAAAATAATATTGACCAAATCATGATCTAACAGTTAGAAATACTTTATTATTTTTTTTGGAGAGGGAAAAGATATTCAAAATGGTCAAATATCTTTATTTAGTAATAATTAACAATTTTGCGAGGATTAAGAATAGTGTGAAATTGAAATAACCATTAAATAGTGATCTAACAATTATTCCAATAATAGAATTAAGGAATAATAAATAAATAGTGATTTATTTAATTATTCCTAAGTGATTTAGTCAAATGTGACAAGGAATAATTATCAAATAATGATTTAATAATTATTCCTAGAGAAAAATAAATAAATAATGATTTATTCAATTATTCTCGTGGGTTTTTAAAATTTTAATCACAAATAATTAAAAAAAAATGGTTTACTAAATTATTTCCCGTGGTGAAAGTGATTTTACAATGGTAAAATTAATCATACATGGTGTATTTCGATCCACCAAGTTAGAAATGGCTAGGTGATCACTTTTTGGTGATAATGGATTATCCCCCAACATATGAGTGTTAGGAGAAAATCATATGACTGAAATTCATTGTAGGTTACACTTCCACGAGAAACCAAAGGGGAGTCAGAGAGAGAGAGGGAGAGCTGAAGCAATGTAAGGAAGGACAAAAATGGAGGGGACGAGACCTACTAAACTGACAAAAGTCTATTTTTATGTTGGAGTACATGATCTCAAATGAGGCGGGAGAGGAATACCCATACCTGTTGAGATAACTGAGTACAAAGAATAATGGTGATCGCGGCAATGTCAGTCTAAGCTACAAAGTACATGATACATGATATGCTAGCATCAATGGGCTAGAAAATAATACAATGAATCCCATACACATAATGTGTTGGGAAAGACATAGGCAAGGACTGAATGCAATAACATCTGAGTATATGAGATGTAATGCCCCTCGAGATAACATGGTGAAGGGAGATCACAACCAGAGAAGCCTTGCTACATAGGAAATGGATATGGATATCTGAATGGATAATTTGAAGGAGACATGTATGTTGTGGGTGCTGCAAGCAGTTGAAACCAAACCCATCACATATGTGGAACTACATCTGAGGCTGGATCAAAATCTATGGAAATACGGGCATGTGGGGGTTACTTGAAGGGTCAGCCCCTCATGAGGTCTAGAAAATCTTACACACAAATAGGAATCACTGGTACAATCGTCTTGATAACCAAACCGTTGAGTGTACAATTCTCAACTGTGCGATTATGAGTTAGCATCAAGCACATGAGAAATGACAAAATCAAAGGGAAATGATGATTCCTTTTGCTTTATATGAGGCACCAAACAAAGATGAAATTTGGAACCAAGGTATGTTGGCCTCTAGAATAGACTTCTGGAATAAATGTGTTGAAGTTGACAAAAGAGGGTCTGTTAGAGTTAAGGCAATGAGGAATCCTTAACAAAGGCATGAGATATCATAGCAGAGTGACTTATGAACTGACACCAGGGATGATGACTGAAGGAAACAAGATGAGTGGTAGACTAATGACTTCCCTTGTTAGAGCATGATATGCATGGTTGACTTGATAGCAATTGACTCAATCCTAGAGGGGATGGTCAATTACATAGACGGGGTCTTTTCAAAGATGGAGAAATATAACTGGAGGTAAAATGTGAACAGGATAGGATGGATGCGGCAAAAAGATGTATGGAACATTGTAACTAGGCTTGAGGGAACACAGAACAAAATCCATAGATAGAAGGGTGACTCATCTTGGATGCTCTAAATAAGGGTGACTCGATGATGCTACCACATGGGTGGAGGCCCAGAGGGGACCATAAAAACATGAGTAAACGATGGTTACTCATGATGAAAATTGACATGTGACTCAACCAATGCATTAGTAAAGTGGTACAAGAGTATAGATTGCTCAAATAAAGAAATTTGATTTTAATAGGCGGCAAAGCAAAACCTCATGGAAAAAATGGTTTCTTCATGAAGTTTCAAATTAAAAAAAAAAATAAAGGGAGACCCATTATAACAGTCTGTGAGATATTTCCAAGGGTGTTGATGATTCTTCGAATGGAGCTCCAGTTTAGTCGCAATGGGTGACAAAAAAGCTAGGGTTCTTCCTATAAAAGGGTTTTTTGCACCCAAACCCAATTCATTTGCATAGTGAGTTTTTTGGAGAATTTGGAGAGGAGGAGAAGGCCCTAAATATTGTGGATATCTATTGGGTGTGGAGCCTGATTATCTTCTGTATTCAAAGGTTTCAGCCAGATGTATACCCTAGGAAGATTGTACACCCCTCCATGCAGGGGGGACTTGTTCCCTCTGCAGGGGTCCGGGAGGGCTAATCCCCCCAGTTGGGGGGTCTGGGGGCCAGCGGTCCCCCAGCGGGGTTTTCGGGGGCAGCGCCCTTGAAGCTAAAAATAGATATAAATTTGCCTTGTAAAAGTATAGTAATTTCTAGTCAATTTGGGTCGTTCATTTGGCAGATGATCTGATGGTAGAAGTTATGTTTAATTCAGGTTTTTTTCCCTAGAAGGTAACCCCTCACTATATATGAGGGAATTGTATTGCGTCTATGCATATCTATATTCTGAGTGAGGAAGAGAGAGGAGATTGAGAGCAAAGAGGGAGTTACAGCAGATCTGTTGTAGGTTGTATCTCTTTAGTTTGCTGGATAATATAAAAAGAAGGACTGGTTGTTTCTCCGTGGACATAGCCCAAACTAGGTGAACCACGTATATCTGTGTCTCTCTTGTTTTATGCGTTTTATGTTTTTATATTTTAGCAATATTTTATGTGTTCCATTTCTCTGTAATATATAATTTTCTAACAATATCATATCGGAAAAACCAACTATTGGAATCAGGATCTACAAGTTGGAGGTAGGTGGGCTAACCTTACTCATCATTTGTGGTGGATTAAACTTTTAGATTAGGAATTTAGCTCTCTGGGGAAAACCCCTTATCTTCTTCATGGCCAAAGCACACTTATTGGGCCTTGATCTACATTTTGGAATGTAAAAACTGGGCCAAGAAGTGTGCCCAACACATTTTTGAAGGCAAAAACTACATTTTGGATTGAGAGGAAGAGCACGATGGGGGGTTTTCGTTGAGATGAAGCTTTGAACCCTTGATGTGTGCCTTTGAATCTAAAATAAAAAAACATAATGGTATGTCGTAGGTATTTCAGTGTTAAAGGTGTCATGGAAAGAAACAAATTTGGAGACCCTTTGTGCTAAGATTTAGGGGAATCAAGAAGTCAGAGGGGTTTTGGCACGGTATGGTGTGCTAAAGTTCTTGGAGAACCATTTGATAAGGGTTAGTGAGCCCTTGTTGTCGAGGAATGGGAGCTACTGGGACCCAGATTAGGAGGCCTTTGTAGTACAGGGGCATAGGATCGAGATCATGATCCATGATATATATTTTCTGATAGGATTTCCCACTAGGGGTGGTGAGGATATACAACTAATTTTGCGTCATGGGAGGCATATAGGAGAGTTTTTTGGTCATCACTAGGTACTGGGTGTTTGTGCAAAGGACATGACCATTCAGATTAGTGACTTAGAGAGGATTGAGACATGAACTACAACTGCAACAATGTTGCATATCTTGGGTAGGCATGCCTTCCATCACATCACTAAGGGGAAGATGATGTTGGTGAAGAGTGTGTTGGTAGGGACATATTATGGGTGGGCCTAGATGATGTTGTATTCGCTAGAATGATAGTTGACACTATGTAAGCAAAGGACCAATGATAATTGTTCATTTGGGATAGTGTTATGCTCATTCTTCTTTGAGAAGATCCTGACCATCCATCCTCATGTACATATCTGTGACGGGGATGCACAGGTGCCTAAGATGCACCATTGGGGGTAGCTAATATGACGAGGTGGAGGAAAGGGAGTTAGAAAGGTGTTTTGACCTAAATTGTTTTCACATTGGGACCAGATGCAACAGTACATAGATGATTAACTGTATAGTGGAATGAACTATCAAGGGGATCTTTACTTACCACTTCCACTGGGATGAACATGGGGTCCAAATGGCAAGTGAAAATTATTATGTATTTGATGAATTTATAGTTTAAGAAATATGTATATGTGATGCTGATTTCTAAACTTTGTGGGATACCGATATAGCACCGGTGAGGCTGGAAGGATACACGGGACGAGATGTAGCACCTGAGGCTGTAGATCAGGGTAGTTCCACATCATAACAAAGATTAGGTAGTGATTCTTTACTGGAGGATCTTTGACATAGATTTGGTGTGCTACTAATCAAGGTGACAAAGTGCGAGTGGCATGACTTAGAAGATCAGTATATAAAAGAGTGCACTGGTCTTCCCTCAAAGTGGCAAGGAATCACACAGTGCATTGTTATGGCCAGTCAGGAAGTACAAGACCTATGGGCTGGTGGGTTGGCGCCATTGGCTCAAAATCCTCCAGATGATTGTGATTAGGAATAGGGACATGTGGGTCCTCACTTTTGTTTTGTGATAACATGTGAACAATAATGTCGGATGTATTTAGAGTAGTGAACTCTAAACACTATATGTTGGATATACATAATATGGCTATGAATTTTTTTATGATGATTGTGGTTCTCTATTTATTTATGTTATGGATGTCTTCTTATATATGCATGTGATAAATTCCATTCTAGAATATTATTTGCAATGGTATCTATATAGTGATTTTGGGCTTTAGGAACATGAATGAATGTAATGGATTCAAATTCACGTGCCAAAATATTAACTCGTAGATATTTTCTAAATAGAACAAGATTATGCACATGATAAATGTCATTCAATTGCATGAAAATTAGCAAGGAATCAAGACAAACATGAAGGTGAAAGATGTGACAATTAAGGAAATCAGCTAACAAACCTATGCAACATAATATTCAGCTTGGTTATTGGTGGTAGATCCAATGCAGACACCGTAGGAGTGTACTAACGAATGTAAGGGGTGAAAATGGCCTAAGTTGCCGAGGCTAGGTTCCTAGAGAAGCAACTCGCATCATCAGAATAACCGATATGAGGTGTGGATAATGAATCCATCTAAAAGACACAAGAAGACAATTAATAAGATGGTGGGAGATCCAAGCTACCTATTGTAGCGGCTACAACCACCCTCCAAAATTTTTCCTTAGCATGTTTTGGATCCTCCCTACGAACCTTCACAGTAGCTTACCTTGCTTCATCAAGTCCTCAAGCTTCAGTGTCTTTCTTGCTCAAAGGCAACCTCTTGATCACAGTTTGATCTTTTCCCTTCACAAGTTGCTCACCCGGACTTGGTCTAGCTGCACGTTGAGTAGATCCCCCTTGAAAATTATGCATTTCTAGAGGGCAACCAACCTTCCCTCCAAAAATTGCACAATTCCCTCTGAAATCATGTTGGGCTCCAAGATTGCACAATCCTGCCTACCAACCCTCCCAGTAGGATTTGCGCAATTTTTCCCATGGGCAAGTTCTTCAGCCTAGGATTTGCATAAATTTGGGCAATAGTTAGCTTCTCTGCCTAGAAATCGCACAATCCCCTTGGGCAGTTACCCTAGCTTACAACCGAAAATGTGCATTTTTCTCTAGTAGTCGAGCAGTCACTTGCTTGTACTACAACTGAGTTGACCGGTTCCCTCCGAGACCCAGCAAAAAAAACTTGCATGAATAGGCTACTTCTCCTGAGGTAGCATGCAAAGGCATCCCCTATTTTAGGGATCTATGCTTAGTAATTGGAGGTTACATGCAAGGATCAATTTTGAAACTATCCACCAAGTGTTGCTTCACAACCTCGATGTTATAAAAAATCATCAACCGAACGCTACAAAGATCATTCCTCACATCAAATTTGCAGCTCTAACATCCCACATCACATCTAGGAGTAGTCGGCACATTCAACTCAACTGTTTTGGGGTAAGCCCGCTTCCTATTCCTTGTGATGCATTTCTATCACTTTTTGTGTTTTCACCTGTCGAAGTACTATTTGCTTGATTTCTTTGAGTGCTTGTTGTCGTTTACATGTATACTAGCTTGTTCTAGCTCTGTTTCAGTTTTCGTTGCTATCTCATTGTTGGCACATGCATGAAACTGTTTTGCGTGGACATTTGCTCGATCGACAAACTGCCTCACCCACACGCATGTTGATCTGTTTTCCGAATATTTCATTCATGTTTTGCATGAACTATTAATAATTTCTGCTATCACTTAGTGATGCCATGCATTCATTAACTTACTTTCATTTGCTTGTCGGTGAGTCGGGCCAACCTTGTCTTGGGCTCTGCCTTCACCTAGGCTGCATTGCGCAATCTGGGAAAGGAAGACTCAGCTTCCTCTCCAGATTTGCACACTCCTACCCAACACTAGACACCAGGACTGTTTTGCGCATTTATGGAGGGAAATCGCTGCTTGGCCCAAGAAATTGTACAAATCTATCCCTGGGTCAGTAGTCATTCCCAGCTGGAATTGTGCATTGTGCAATCCCAGCAATCAACATCCAGATTGGATTGTGCATTGCATAGTTCCAATAGTAAGTCAGTTTCCTAGCAGCTTAGATTGTGCCTTGTGCAGTCTTGGCATTCAGTCTCTCGACCTCCCGGCTGAAATTGTGCAACCTTCATGATCACTCACTTAGGTATGTTGCAATACAATTCTCATGTTCATTTTGGTTTCAACTGACACATTTCTTGCTACGAGTGTTTCCATGTCTCCAAGTATCACAAGTGTTCATTTGCCTATCAGCAGTACAGGTACAATGGTTTCCAAGAGAGAAGAGACGAAGACACCATTCAGAGCATGCTTGGGGATGTAATCGATCAAGTGTTCATGGGATTACCTACTCATGAAGAAATCAAGTTGTTCGTGGACAAGGAGATCAAGTAGCAACATCACAATGAACAACATCATGAACAGTAGCTGAAGGCAGCACATTGAATGTAGCGAATGCAAGAGGAAGGTTGTTGACAACATAGAGGTGGAGCAAAGTTGCAAGATCAAGCATATCCACTGGTAATGAAAGCAACTTTGGAGACTTAGGCTATGAAGTGATGGTGCGACATGAAGATTGCACAAAGGTAGAAGATGGAACAAAGAAGGAGTTTCATGTGCTGAAGTAGAAACTCTGGAAGAACATGAAGTTTCACAGACAGTCCAATGAGTTGCAGTAGGAACAGTAATAGTAGTGGGCACAACATGTACTCGTGGATGAAACTGAAACAGTACAAGTTAATGATCCATCCAAACAGCTGAGATAGAGAAAACATGGTGAGAAATGTTGTTGATCACATGCAAGGGATCCAACATAATGCATGTCATTGAGCACACACATGCAATCCAACCCATTCAACACACTCACCAAGGTGAAGATAAGAAGCAAGTTCAATTGGGGCTGAACATGTACATCAACAAGTTGATGTGCATGACCACCAGCACACACTTGAAGATCAGTACGGACACTATGCATGAGTGTATTTACGGTTCAACTGTACCCAAGAAGACTATGCGCATGTTAGCAGACGAGTTGGATGAAAGGGGCTGAGCGAATGCACCAGTTGAAACGTAGGCAAGAGTTCACTCCAGCAAGATGTCACCATGAGGTGCATGCACACCATCAAGGATGACCAAGCTTGGCATCAACTCACCATCTTCACTATCACAAGCATGTCAAAGAGTTGGTCTCATCATAGCAGACCGAGTGTCAGTGATGTCTTGCAAGGCTTTCTCAAGCCATGTTCTCTCACTTGAGTACATGTGCATTGTAATGTTGAGTCATGTCAAGTGTAAGCCAAGTGTCAATGGTTGGATGTAACAATTATAGAGTAGGTGAAGAGTCATGAGGGTAGTTGAATTGTCACAAAGGGGAATGTCAAGGGCCACCCTACCCTTTCCTATAAATAGTCCCTCATAACTCATTGTATACACTTTTGGTTAGCCAAGCTTCTACTAAGACTATCTTGAAGAAGGCTTGGATAGTATTGTAACACACCTTGGCATCTCCACTGCATTGAGCTAGTACATCTCTTTGGTGGAGCAACTAGATGTGGTTGTAACGTTCCACTATTGGGGCTAGCAGGTTTACATGATGTATTGTATGATTGTGACTCACACTTATTTAATAATAAGAGCCATCACATTTTCATGCATATGTTGTTATTGTAGTTGGACTGTTCCAGTTTCCTTAATGATATATGTTGTTTAACTTAATTACTTGTATATGAACTAATTTGTATGGAATTATATGAATCTTTTTGTTAGTGTGTTGCATATGTTGTTAGTGTTGTCATCGTCCATATCGACTTCTCTATCGGACATCAGATAGACCTTTCTCATGAACCTTGATATATCAACCATCATACTTGTCTCAGACTGATCTGTGAGTGTTGTTTGTGTTATCTTACCTTGTTGTTGTGACTACCACATTCGAGTGGACTACTTCGCCGAAAGCTATGCATGTCCTTTGTGTGGTGTGTTCCTAGATGAGTTGGGACTAATCCCTCTCAACCTGGAACTCACTTTCACTTTCCTCTCCCTTCAAAGTGTTGGAACCTCTCATACACATTCCTTGACTCTCTGAATCAGTCACACCCTTGCTACTGACAAAGTTATCTTACTTGCCTCTGTGTGACATCGCAGTCAAGGCATTACCTTATGACCCATTGTTGGGACTCCTACACCAAATAGTCTGAGGTCTAATTGGGAATTATTACCGGGGATATCCCCTTGACATGTTGGTGGGTCTAGCACCGTCAACATTTTTGGCACTAAAAGGAGGGCCTGATGACAAGAAATGTCCTCTCATCCAGTTTTGAACCTTTGCATATCTTTCATGGAGTCTTGAATTCTTCTTCCCTTGAGGTGTTTTTTGAATTGTGAAGATGTCTCCATCTCAGGGAAGCTTTTCAATCTCTTGTCCACTCACACGTATGATGGTGAAGGTGAAGTGGCCTAGCCTGAGCACTTACATAAATTTATTTCCGTAATTTATGAGGAAGATGAGTTTACTGATGAACATGTCGGGTTGCTACTCACATACACACTTCACAAATCTCCATTTCGTTGGGTGCTCAGCCTACTGGCTGACACCATGCACTCATGTGAGAACTTATGTGATCTTATTGAAGACACATTCTATCATTTTGATCCATACCATATTGACCAGAAACTGTTATAGCAATGGAGGGCTCTGCATGAATCTGTTATTGATTTTTGGCAGCGCTTCTGTGACTTCCAATTTCAAGCTACGAGGAGCCAAATGAAGTTCACTTATCTTTGGGACTGGTTCGAGTATTGTATTAATATATCTACCTGTCCCAAGAGGAAGCTTAATGTCAAGCCTCACTCAAGATTTTTTGTTGATGGAACTACGCAATCCCATGTGGGAGCAGGCATTGTCTCAATGAACTATCTGCCTCCCTCTCATTCAACAGTTCCACCATTGCTCAGTGATGTTGAGGATCATGTTCACACATCTGTTCACCCTTCACACCCTCCCAACATCACTCCACTCAATTTTCACGCAGAGTTGGTTATGAGTCCTTCGAGTTCCCATATGCATTCTTTTCTTTGACCTCCCTCTTCGCACTTAGGTGTTCCTCCGAATGATGTTGTCTTGTGTTCATCCATTCTGGACTCTTCACTTGTTGTGAACGAGGAACAACCCACTGATAGAGTTGGTGTTGCACAACCAACATGTGCTATCATTCATGAAGAGTATGAGTGGGAGCTTGAACATCAACACTTAGCGAAGGATGACTCCCTTCCATCCGAGCCCCCTTCGTTCTTTCCTAGTTTTTTTGGTGAACATGCCATCATGATTTTGTATGCATGTCTTCATCTATGGATGCACCCCTTGTTGATCACTCGCAAGACTCACCAGATGCTAGTCCATCATTCGACAATGGAGGGGATAAGTTATTCATTGAAGATCCACTTGATCCTTCATCTGTCTTTTCTGGAAATACAAAAGATGAGTTCATTCACATTCCATCTACCCCTCTATTTGATTCATTTGATCATGAGGATGTCGAAGAATTCATTGATTTTTCTGATCATGGCAGTCTTGATCCATTTACTTCCAATTTTGACCATGATCACAAATCTATCACAGTTGATCTTTCGAAGCCACTGGTTTATGATGTTCTACCTGATGATGAAGTTGAGACACCCAAGACTGTTGAGGCACTTCAGCCCAAGCTGATGGTTATGTTAGGACCTCGCTCTCTTGGGGTTAGTCTCACTTCTAATCAAACTATTCAATAAGCCAAGGCTCCTCATCACTCATCTCTATTAATTGAAGATCCATCTCACACACATATCACACTTCCTCCACTCGAACTACATGATCCCATTCTGCATGCATTGGAGGAGTCTTACATTGTAAGCACTCACTCGTGACGTAAGTTATCTTTTTTCTTTCATTTGCTTGCATGTCTCAGTCAAGAGTGTGCTTTTGCTTCAAAGTTTCACGTAGTGTAAAATAGCACCATGATAAGTCCACAAACTGTTCGTAATGCACATGCACTCACTTATGTCTCGTGGGCACTTTGAAACACGAAGTGTGGCTGTATTCATTGTTATATCTTTCTTGTATGTTGGTCCACATGACTAGGTTACTTGCGGACCAAGTCTTCACCCACATTGGTTTACCAATGCGTTGGTGCCTGCATTCGAAGTATCACTTCATGTGATCAGGCCCATGCACCGTTAATGTAGGAGTAGGAGTAGTGTTCGCTTTCAGCTGTTTGCTTGCATGCTTGTTTGCTTTCATGCTTTATTTGTTTGTTTGTTTGTTTGCTTGTTTATTTGCTTGCTTTGCTCTCATTTTTGCATATTATTTTGCTTGGCTTTGTTGGTAGTTCATTTTTTTGTTTCATTCGTAGGTTAGCTCGCATGAAACCATGTGTGAATCATAAAACGAGCTGGGTAAAGTACAAGAGGGTTTGTACAACCATCGTTACTTGTTTATTTGTCATCTTGCCTCTGTATGATGAAATTGTTACTCTTAGTCCATGATACATCGAAGGAAAATATGTACTCTTTTAAGTGAACCTTGGTGTAAACACAATGCTTGCGCGCTAACTAGTGTCACCTTCTCTAATCGATTGTTTTTGGGTTAATCCTTGTCATCTCAGTCAAGTAGAGTAAGGTGAGGGGGAAAACCTTAACAGGCACATCAGAGATATAATAAGTTACTTCTCTACTGGAACAACCTCCTCTGATCTTAATAACTCAGGATCCCTCTTCCACCTCTGAAATGAATAAGTGTTATTGATCCAGGATGTTTTCGCTTTTATATGTATAGAAAATAATTGCATATAAAATTGCAGCTTAACACATAAATGTGCACATATGAAAAGAAGAAGAAGACACATAAAAAGGCATGAAAGAGAACACCAAGGCTTGATAACGGAGTTTGTCCAATTCGGACTACGTCTCCAGATCTAGCTCAAAAATGTGGAGGCCTTTATTATTAAATGGCATGAATAAATAGAGTTACAATTATCAATCTATCCATAAATTGTCTTATACCTCCAATATGCCTGATGGCTATGAAATGAATGCCTGAGATGGAGTGGTATGCAGCACCAAAGCTTCCCACAACAATAGAAGAGGCTGGAGTCGTATAACTATCCAAAACAGATCAAAAGACATTTGCGGCCTTTGCGAAACAATGTTCTGCAACCATACAAAAAAAAATTCCTCCTCCCGTGCTCTTCCCTTGATCCTCTTTTTATAAAGGATTTTTGGACAAGATCCCATTTAAAACGGGGTGTGCCTAGTTAATAATGAGAGGTTGGTAGAGTGGAAGGAGCGGTGGGTGAAACCGTTCCCTAGAAATGGCCTCTTATCATTTTAAAACAATAACACTTCAAAATCCCGAATACACTAAGAAATTCACTAAAACCGTTCACTCGGATTTCAAATATTATTAAATCGAGTATATAACCTATATCAGGTCTGTGCTAAAGTCACAATCAGCGTTTCGCTGGTCCATAAGTCCTATTCACGAGGAAGGGCCAACTGTCAATCGCCGATCGCTGATATCAGTGTCGGCCGATCTCATCGGTCCTGCTCATATATCGCCCCAATAATGGTTCGGACGATCAGTGTACACGATTACGATGCTCGATCACCGATATTTATATTATATATATATATAATTCTATAATATTATATATATATAATATATAATTATATATATATATATATATTATATATTATAATATATATATATATATAGATATATATTATATATATATTATATATTTATATGACCGCCGATTACGATTGCCTCCAATCCAGTGATCCGATCTGATCGAAGATTGGGGATCGGGGGTTCCATGGTCCCATGCTTAAGTCATCCCTCATGCAACCTCTGATTGCGATTTGCCTTTAAGGCTTTAAGACCTATTTCTAAAGGAAAGTCCTCTTTTTCTTAAGGACTGAAGAACCCTTATTTTTGCAATAACTTCATCATCTGGATTTGGATTCAGGTACCACTTGCGCCATTGGAATCAGAACGATGAGATCTTTGTTTTAGTCCTGGGTTGACTACATTCCAATCACTTTGATCTCTCAGTTTTTCCATGCCATTGTATCTGAAGATCCACCTAGATCAATCCTCCCCATTGAGGAGCTTTTGGACCGCCAAAAGCTTTTCATTAGTCAATTGGCAAGTGAGGGTACTGTGCCCTCACTTTCTCTTTCTCCAGCCATTTGGCCTTGTTGGGATGCATTCCCTTGAATCCAACTTGAAGGTATTCTGTATCTTCTCATCGTGAAGTCCTGGTTCTCCTATCGAGGATGGTGCCTTCGGGCAACTCATCAAGATATTCAGGTGAAAAATTGTCGACGGTAGGAACTGTGCCCACCTCATTAGTGTCCATGATCAAAGGAGGTTCATAGATTTAGGTCCTCTACATTCACTATTGAGTACATCTGCATGTATATTTGTAAGTCAAAACGAAAGGCATCGTTCCCAATCTTCTCCAATATGGTGAATGGTCCATACTAGATTGGCCACAAATTATTTCCTTCTCCCTTCATCCTATCTTTGCTGATGTAGAACCACACCTTGTCACCCACTTGGAATTGATGGTCAACTCGGTGTTTATCATGTTAACCCTTGTAATAGGCTTGAATCTTTTCCAACTGTTCTTGCACTGCTTGGTGAATCATTTGGATTCGTTGAATGAACTGTTGAGCTTTGTCTTTATCATTACGTCCACTGGAGCCATCCTCCCTTCCAAAGACCATGTCTAAAGGGTCCTTTGGAAGGTAACTAAAGCATGTCTTGAATGGTGAACGTTGTGTCGATGAATGCACTGCTCGGTTATAT
Organism: Pinus taeda; assembly: GCA_000404065.3. NCBI lineage: Eukaryota > Viridiplantae > Streptophyta > Pinopsida > Pinales > Pinaceae > Pinus > Pinus taeda. The sequence goes on along the minus strand of APFE030583646.1, from coordinate 125,675 downwards.
GAATGTTGTATATAGGGGAAATATTCATCCTACAACTTGGGATGCTTCCCACAATAGCCTCGTAATAGATGTACCACAGTACGGTTAACAACCTCTGTCTGCCTATCAGATTGCAGGTGAAATGTCGTGCTCCTTTTTAGTTTGGTGTCCATCATCCTGACAAGCTAGTCCAGAACTCTCTAAGGAAGCAAGAGTCTCGATCCAACACAATTGATGTGGGTAATCCAAAGTGGACCCAAACATACTAAAAGAAAAGAGAAGCAGTCTGCTCTGCAGTAATCTGCTTTTTACAAGGCATAAGAATACACATTTTGCTAAACGGTCAATGACGACATACAAATAGTCATGACCCTTCCTAGACAAAGGTGGACCTTCTAGAAAGTCCATTGACACACTTTCCCATGGACGACTTGAAATAGGGAGTGGTGTGTAGAGCCCAAGTTATATATTAGAGGGATTTGAAATAGAACACATCACACAACCCTTTACATAATGAGTCACAATTTTGTTCATATGAGGCCAAAATAAAAATCTTTGTACATGACCTAAAGTTTTCTCGACACCAAAGTGTCTAGACACAAGAGAGGTGTGGGCCTCTTGAATTACATGCACTCTTTCTCCTGTGGGAATACACAATTTACAAAGGTGATACAACAATTTCCCCTGCAAGTGATAGTTGTCCATCTGTGAACCATGGGTTAGTTTTGAATACTCCTTAAAGTCATCATCGTTAGCATATTGTTCAACATAACTTTCAAAAGACAACGAAGCATTATGCAAAATAACAAAAGCATAAATAAGAGTACGAAATAGCATATCGGCCACTTTATTGCTAGTGCCATTCTTATACTTTATTACCAAACGAGACTATTGAAGAAAGCCCATCCACTTTAAATGATGAGTTTGCTGCAACTTGGTTTGCGACTGAAAGTACTGCAAGGGCTGATGATCTGTATGGATGATCGTCTCCTTGCTGATCAGGTAGTGTTTCCACTTTTTCACACTCTGCGCCAAGGCATAAAGCTCCTTGTCATAGGTGGGATAGTTTATCACAGCTTGAGAAAACTTCTCAGAATGGTAGCAAATTGGCTTCTTTTGCTACATCAGTATAGTGCCCATGGCATAACCGCTAGCATCAGTTTCGATCTCAAATGGCTGTTGGAGATCAGGTAAGGCTAAGACTGGTGCGGTGCTAATTTTCTCCTTCAATGTTTCGAAGGACTTCTGCTATCTTCCTCCCCATTGGAAGACTTGTTTCACACTTGTCAATGTGTGCAAATGTGTTGCAACAATAGAGAAATTAGAAATAAATCTCCTCCAATACTGGATTGCACCTAGAAAGCTACGGACCTCACTTACGCTAGTAGGCTTAGGCCAATTTACAATTGCTTCAACTTTAGCGGGATTAATTTTTAACTGACCATGACCAACCATATGACCTAGGTAACCAAAAGAGGTTTTCCTGAACTCACACTTTGACAATTTTACAAAGAGTTTTTCTTTCTTCAGCACATCAAGCACTTTCTTTACATGACTAATATGTTCAAACCAACGTTATTGAAAACTAGTATATCATCTAAATATACAAGAACAAACTCATCAATCAAGGCTGAAATATATTATTCATAACTTGCATAAAGGTGGCTAGAGCGTTGGAAAGCTTGAATGGCATTACCATCCATTCAAATAGTCCATGCTTGGTTGTGAAAGCGGTTTTCCACATGTCCTACTCCGCAATTCGGACCTAGTGATAGCCACTACGCAGATCCAATTTCGTGAAATATACACCATTTTTTAATTAATCCAATAAATCATCTATGTGTGGGAGGGGATAGCCATTTTTTACTGATATTTTTTTGAGCGCGCGGTATTCCATGCACATCCTCCAACTGTCATCCTTCTTTGGCACTAGAAGAATCGACGACTCATATGGAGAGGAGCTCGGCCTGATGACGCCTTGGTCCAACAATTCCTGTACTTGACGCTTTATCTCCTCCATTTCAATTGCTGACATTTTGTACATGTTGATATTTGGAAGAGGACCATCATGCAATAGGTGGATCTCGTGTTGGATCTCCCTCTTTGGAGGTAGTCCTTGGAGCTCCTGAAATAATACATTATAATCAGAAATTAAATATATCAACTCCTGTTTATGCTTACCATCGCAGCCTTGGAACGTGTCTGCGAATTCAGCCTCATTTTCCCTGACGATCATAAGCATGCATGCCTTGCTGGGGTTCACCAACCATTTCATTTGCCCAACACTTATGAGGATGGCTTTAATTTTGTTTTGATGAGCCCGCAATATGTACTCTATCCCATCCTTAGTGATGTGGTATTTATTTTCATGGCAGAAAAATACATCTTTTCTGTCATATAGGTAGGGGCTCCCCAATAACATGCCAAAGATATCCAACGATATAACATCCATCTCTACTTCATCTACCAGCTTAGAAGCAATCACAAATTTTACCTTGCACTACTGGGTTACATCCAATTTAGCTTTATCATGTATCCATCCCAGCGGGTAAGGCTTTGGGTGCAGTTTTGTTTCTAAGCCTAGCTTCTTTGCTAGAGATTCTGCAATTAGATTTTCTTGGGACCCCATATCAAACTGAGTTTCTACTTTGGTATGGTTTACTACTACTCTGATATGAAATAATTCAATCCTTTTTCTATCATTTGAAATGGACTCATCTACATAGCTGGTGCTTCCCTGTGATTTAGAATCAACAGGAGGTGTAAAGGTACCTTTTGTTCCCGCTGTTGTGACCAGTGCTTCATCTCCTGAATTTGATCCAAGGCCTTGTTGTGTCACTGCCACTGTTTTCTGCTTCCCTTTTCCTCCATAATTTTTTGGGCATTTCTCTGGGTGTTGCTTCCAACATTGATCATCATCGTGGCCTTCTTTCTTGCAATGATTGCAATAAGGCCGCTCTCCTTCTTTGGCTACTGTTGTTTTCTACTCCTTCCCTTTCCATTTTGCTTTAGATTTTCCATTCGGAGGTTTGAATGGTGTCTTACGGGATTGGTCCTCTCTTTCATTCTTGCCCCTGTTCTCAATATGAATTTCTTTCACACAACAATAATGGTTGGTTCAAACAACAATAATGAATGCCGAATATAACTATGCAGTAAGCCAATATACTTAGTTACAACTTCAGGTGTATCTAGTGCAATACCCAAATTCAATGCTTGCTTTCTAAATTCTTTTGTAAAACTCTAAATGTCCTGCCCTTTGCCTTGCCTTTAATATTTCCAATTCATCAAAGCTTTCTATTTGTATCCTAAGTGATAAAACTGTTCTTTTAATACAAAAGTAAAAGCAAGCCATGAGGAAAAGTGCTTACCCACATTTTTACTACTCTGCAATTTAATCTCCCACCAAATGAGAGCTGTGCTACCCAAATGTAGAGAGGCCGGTTGGATTTTCGCCTCATCCTCTACAATTCGCCTCATCCTTCAATAAACCTTAATCTGCCTGATCCAATTGTTAAGCTTTTTTGCGTTACTTTCACCATAAAACACAAGAAGATCAAATTTAACATCTAATTTAAAAAAAAAGGTTTCTTCGATGCATCCTTTGAATATCTCTGATTATGTTGGTTTGGGGAAGAAGAACCTTCACCACCAGAAGGAGAAGGAGGGGGTTCTTCTCCATCATTTCCATGCGCTGAACCTTGTCCTTCTAGATTCCTCTCTTCAGCTTTTTCCAATCTTATAACTAGCTAATTGATATTCTATGCCATTGAGTAGAAAGTCTTTCTGAAATTGCACTCCTCTTCAATATGAGGTTCCTCTTCAGCCATGTTTCTTCTTCGAGGTGCACACCTTGCCTCTAGATCGAAAGGTTCTAGATTCCCTTCGCCTCTTTGAAGCCTGCCTCTTGTTACCATACAAACATGCAATTCACATCTAAAATCCCGGGTTTGATACCACTTGATCCATGATGTTTTCGCTTATAGATGTATAGAAAAGAATTGCATATAAAATTACAGCTTAACACATAAATGTGCACATATGAAAAGAAGAAGAAGACACATAAAAAGGCATGGAAGAGAACACCAAGGCTTGATAATGGAGTTAATCCAATTCAGACTATGTCTCTGGGCCAACCTCAATAGTGGGGAGGCCTTTCTTATTAAATGACATGAATAAACAGAGTTACAATTATCAATCTATCCATAAAGAGACTTATACCTCCAATCTACCTGATGGCCATGAAATGAATGCCTCAGATGGAGTGGTATGCAGCACCAAAGCTTCCTGCAGTAATAGAAGAGGGCTAGATGCATATAACTATCCAAAACAAATCAAAAGACACTCTCGGCCTCTACGAAACAGCATCCTGCAACCATATAAAAAAATGCCTCCTCCCATGCTCTTCCTTGATCCTCTTTTTATAAAGGATTTTTGGACAAGATCCCATTTAAAACGGGGCGTTCCTGGTTAATAATGAGAGGTTGGTAGAGTGGAAGGATTAGTGGGCACAACCATTCCTTGGAAATGACCTCTTATCATTTTAAAACGTTAACACTTCAAAATCCCGAACACACTAAGAAATCCACCGAAACCGTTCACCCAGATTTCAAATATTATTAAATCGAGCATTTAACCTGTATCGGGTCCGTGCTGAAGTTGCAATCAGTGTTTCACTGGTCCACAAGTCCTATTCATGGGAAGAGCAGGCTACTAATTGTCGATATCGACATTGGCCGATTGCGTCATTCTTGCTCATATATCTCCCCGATAATGGTTCCATCGATCGGTGTGTCGTCGATCTGACTACCCAATCGCCGATATAAGCATAAATATATATATGACCACCGATTGTGATTGCCTCTGATCCACTGATCTGATCTAATCAGAGATCGACGATCAGGGGTTCCATGGTCCAATGCTTAAGTCCACCCTCATGTGACCTCCAATTGCGATTTCCTTTAAGGTTTTAAGACCCATTTCTAAAGGAAAGTCCTCTTTTTCTTAAGGACTAAAGAACCCTTATTTTTGCAATAACTTCATCATTCAGACTCGGATTGAAGTACTGTTTGCACCGTTGGAATCATAACGATGAGATCTTTGTTCTGGTCTTGGGTTGACTACATTCTGATCACTTTGATCTATGAGTTTTTCCATTCCATTGTATCTAAAGATCCACATGGATCAGTTATGCACAGTGATATGAGAAAAAAAATGAAAAGTCAAAAAATTCAAAATTCAAAATGAATAAGGCGAAAGAAGAGAAAGGCTCCCTGCACAGGGAGGTGATGCAAGTACCTCCACCGGGGTACTAACTAGGCTCACTTGCAATAGATCCATGCTTGTGTTCCTATGTGACTCCATCAGGGTACTGTCCAGGCCTGCTAGCAGTGGAGCAACACCACATATGAAACTAAGACTCTGACGACTATACTACTTGTGCACCTATATACCCTTCAACCCCAATTGCAACAGCTGTGTTTCCTTGGCTTTGAATGTGTGTCAGTCAACAAAGATTCTGGAAGATGCTACATCTTATAATCAAGCTAGTACAACGCCAAGATTAGTCAATAACTGAACAATACTTATAGAGGTGTTAGACTTGCATTTCACGAACAAGGTCCATTCGAAGAGATGGAGTTTGGCCATTGTGTCACCAAGTGTTCTAGTGGCTACAACCACCCTCCAAAATTTTTCCTTAGCTTGTTTTGGAGCCTTCCTATCAACCTTCATAGCAACTTGCCTTGCTTCATCAAGTCCTCAAGCTTTAGCGTCTTTCTTGCTAAAAGGAAGCCTGTCGATCATAGTTTGATATTTTCCCTTCACAGGCTGCTCAATCAGACTTGGTCTAGCTGTAGGGTGAGAAACTTCCCCTTGAAAATTGCACATTTATGGAGGGAAACTAGATTTCCCTCCAGAAATTGCACAATTCCCTCTGATAGCATGCTGGGCTCCAGGATTGCGGAATCCTGCCAGCGAACCCTCCGAGCAGGATTTGTGTAGTTTTTCCCATCAACAAGCTGTTCATCCCAAGATTTGTACAAATCTGGGTAGCATTCAGCTGCTCTGCCTAGAAATTTCCTAATCCCCTTGGGCCGTCAGCCCAGCTTACAACTAGAAATGCACACATTTCTTTAGCAGTTGAGCAGTCGCTTGCATGTGCATCTGACTTGAATGGTTCCTTCCGAGACCGAGAAAAAAAGACTTGCATGCATAGGTTGCTTCTCCCGAGGCAACATGCAAAGGAATCACTTGTTTCATGGATCTATGTTTAGTAGTTGGACGTTACATGCAAGGAGAAATTCCAAAACCTTCCACCAAGTGCCACTTCCCCTAGATTCGTGGCATGCACATCACAACCTTGATGTTATCAAAACTCATCAATCAGATGTTGTAGAGCTGATTCCTCACATCAACCTTGCAGCTCTGACATCTCACATCACATCTAGGAGCAGTCAGCACATTCAACTCAGTTGTTTCGGGGTAAGCCCACTTCCCATGCCTTGTTCTATATTTCTATCGCTTTTTGTGTTTTCACCTATGGGAGTACTATTTTCTTGATTTATTTGAGTGCTTTTTATCGTTTACATGTATACTAGCTTGTTTTAGCTCTGGTTCAGTTTTTGTTGCTATCTCACTATTGTCGCATCCATGAAATTGTTTTTCACGGACGTTCGACCAAATGGTGAAATGCCTCACCCACATGCACGTTGAGTTGTTTTCTGAATCTTTCATTCATGTTTTCCATGCATTGTTAATCACTTCTGCTATCACTTAGTGTCACCATGCATTCATTGAATTACTTGCTTTCAGTTACCCGTCGGCAAGTTGGGCCAACCTTGACCCAGGCTCTGCCTTCACCAAGGCTGCATTGCGCAATCTGAAAGGAAGACTCACCTTCCTCTCTAGATTTGTGCATTCTTACCCAGCACTAGACTCTAGGATTGTTTTGCACATTTCTGGAGGAGTGTGGCTGCTTGGCCCAAGAAATTGCACAAATCTATCCCTGGGCCAGCAGTCCTTCCCAGTTAGAATTATGCATTGTGCAATCCTAGTAGTCAACAGCCAGACTAGACTGTGGATTATGCAATTCCAGTAGTTAGTCAATCTCCCAGTAGCCTAGACTGTGCCTTATGCAGTCTTGGTAGTCGGTCTCCTGAATTCCTGGCTGAAATTGCTCAACCTTCATGATCACACACCTAGGTATGTTGCAAGTTAGTTATCATGCTCATTCTTGCTTTCCACTAACAAATTACTTTCTATGAGTGTTGCCATCTCTCCAGGTATCATAGGTTTTCATCTGCCTCTCAGCAGTACAAGTACAATGGTTTCCAAGAGAGCAGAGACGAAGACACCATTCAGAGCACACTTGGGGATGCAGTCGATCAAGTGTCCATGGGCTTACCTACTCACGAAGACATCAAGTTGTTCATGTACAAGCACATCAAGAACCAACATCACAACGAGCAACATCATGAACAACAGTTGAAGGCAGCATACCAAATGCAACAAACGTAGTGAATGCAGTGAACACAACGAATGCAAGAAGAAGGTTGTTGACAACATAGAGGTAGAGCAAAGTTGCAAGATCAAGTAGATCCACTGATAGTGAAAGAAAATTTGGAGACTCAGGCTATGAAGTGACGATGCGACATGAAGATTGCATGAAGGCAGAAGATGGAATAAAGAAGGAGTTGCATGTGCTAAAGTAGCAACTCAAGAAGAACCGGAAGTTGCACAAACAGTCCAATGGGTTGCAATAGGAATATGAACAACAGTGGGTGCAAGATGCACTTGTGGATGAAACTATGTCGATACGAGTTAATGATCCATCCTAGTAGTTGACATAGAGCAAACATGGTGAGAAATGCTGTTTATCACATCCAAGGAATCCAACAACATGCATGTCATTGAGTGCATGCATGCAAACCAACCCATTTAACACACTCACCAAGGTGAAGATAAGAAGGAAGTCCAATTGGGGCTGAACATGTACTTCGACAAGTTGATGTGCATGACCACCAACACACACTTGAAGATCAACATGGACACTATGCATCACTGTGTTAATGGTTCAATAGTACCCAAGAAGACCATGCACATGTTAGTAGACGAGTTGGATGAAAGGGATCGAACCAATGCACTGGCTGCAATGGAGGCAAGAGTTCGCTCTAGCAAGATGTCACCATGAGGTGCATGCACACCATCATGGATGGCCAAGCTTGGCATCAACTCATTGGTTTCACTATCACAAGAGTGTCAAAGAGTTGGTCTCATCACAACGGACTGAGTGTTAGTGATGTCTTGCAAGGCTTGCTCAAGCCATGTTGTCTCACATGAGTACATGTGCATTGTAATGTTGAGTCATGCCAAGTGTAAGTAAAATGTCAATGGTTAGATGTAACATTCATAGAGTAGGTGAAGAGTCATGAGGGTAGTTGAACTATCACAAAGGGGAATGTCAACGACCACCCCACCCTTTTCTATAATTTTTCCATCATAACTCATTGTATAGGCATTTGGTCAGCCAAGCTTCTACTAAGACTATTGTGAAGAAGGCTTGGATAGTATTGTACCACGCCTTGGCTTGTCCAATGCACAGAGCTAGTATATCTCTTTGGAGGAGTAGGTGGATGTGGCTATAACATTCCACTGTTGGGGCTAGCAAGTTTACATGGTGTGTTTTATGATTGTGACTTACAGTTCTTTAACAATAAGAGACAACACATTTTCATGCATATGTTTTTATTGTAGTTTGATTGTTCTATTTTCCTTAATGATATATGTTGTTTAACTTACATACTTGTTTATGAACTAATTTTTATGCAATTATATGAATCTTGTTGTTAGTGTGTTGCATATGTTGTTAATGCCGTCACTGTCTGTGTCGACTGCTTTGCCGAACATTAGACAAACCTTTCCCATGAACCTTGCTATATCAAACGTCACGCTGGTATTGGGCCAATCCATGAGTGTTGTTCATGTTATGTTATCTTATTATTGTGATTGGTGCATCTGAGTGGACTGCTCCGTCGGAAGTTGTGCATGTCCTTTGTGTGGTGTGTTCCTAGCTGAGTTGGGATTGATCCCTTTCAACCTGGAACTCACTTTCACCTTCCTTTCCCTTCGAAGTGTTGGAACCTCTCGTACACATTCCTTTACTCTCTACATTAGTCACACCCTTGCTACTGACAGAGTTATCTTATTTACCTTTGTGCAACATCGTGATCAAGGCATTACCTTACGACCCACTACTAGGACTCCTACACCAAATGGTCTGAGGTCTAATTGGGACTTCTTACCGGGGAGATCCCCTTGACATGTTGGTGGGTCCATCACCGTCAACACTACCTAAATGCAAGAAAAATAAAAGTATACACACATTTCAATGGGAAATGCTATGGGTAAAATTTCTTGAGGTAGAGTGCATTGCGAGGGTTAAGAAGGATTTATTCTTCTGGACCCTCTAAAAGGTATGCCCCTTTTCCCAAACACTTGCGGATGATGTAAGGTGCTAGCGATAATGGTTCAACCTTTCCATGCCCTAAGACATCATGTGCTTGGTCATAGACAAGAACAAGGTCACCTTCGTGGAAGGTATGAGGGTGTACTTTTCGATCATACTCAAATTTGATGCACTTTTTGGTTGATTCAATGGTTTGCAATGCAACACGATGATCTTCATTGGTGTGCTCAAGAATGATAATTCATTGTTCTATAGGTTGGGTGTCTGGGAGGAGTTTGAGGACAAGGTGGAGGGAGGGGATTTCACACTCGACTAATAAGACTACTTCCTCTTTGAAAACAAGGTGGAAAGGAGTGAACCTAGTGGTGATTTTGACAGAAGTTCTATAGGCCCAGAAAGTAGGGAAGAGCATCAGATGCCAGTTGATATTGTGTTTGTTCATCATCCATTAAAGCATGGTTTTAATGATTTTGTTGACAAATTCAACTTGTCCATTTCCATAGGGGTAGTAAGATGATGCATATTGGCATTTGAAGCCCAACAAAGAAGATAACTCATGCCATAACTCATCTTCAAAGTGTCATCCATGGTCAGAGACCAATTGTTTTAGAACCCCAAATCGAGCGATAACATGGTTAAATAAGAAGGGGTCGACAATATCCGCTGTGTTATTGAACGTTGGCATGGATTCAACCCATTTGGTGAAATAGTCAAGGACCACGAGAATATACTTATGGTTCTTATTAGATGGGGATCGACATCCCATAAAGTGAATAGCCCATTTATAGAAAGGGCCAACTGTGATGACAAGATGGAGGGGGGCATGCAATGTTCACGCATTAGGGGTGTATAACTGGAAATTGAGACAATATTTGAGTGCTTCAATGTAATCGCTAAAGAGGTAAGGCCAAAAATAACCAATGCGCATGATTTTCTGGGCAGAGGCCATTCTAGAGAGGTGACCACCACAAATGCCACTATGGTAGGCACTGAGAACTTCCTCAACTTCAACATGGGTGAGACAATGAGGGAGGATAATTTCGACACCATGGCGATAAAGATCATCACCGATGAGGAGGTAGTGAGGGCCTTGATGTCAAATATGTTGTCAATCTTCACAAGTGAGATGGGGGGTGAATTTTTGGGTTCACAGATAAGTAAGGATGTCACCATACCAAGGATCATCTGAGGTAATGGAAAACAAGTGTTCATCTAGAAGATCATCATTTACCAGTAGATTAGGTGCACTAGTGGGAAATTCAGAGCTGAATTCAACAAGGGCTAAACCTTTCTTACTCTTAAGTGTGAAAAAATCGAGATCTAATTCTTAAAGGATAATTATCAATGGGCATACTTCCCTTTAATGATCCTTGGACTCAACAGGAAGGCCATGGGGTTGGAATTGGTCACAAGTTTGGTGGTACACATAAGGATATAATGACAAAGCTTTTTAATAGAGAACACAATAGTCAACACCAACTTTTCTTCATGTGAATAAGACACGGGGGGACCATGAATGTTCTTACTGACATAATACATGACATCCCCATTTCTGGAAGAATCTTCTTGGATTAGGAGCCCAGTGACCAAATAGGTGGACGGAGAGATATACAATATGAAATCCCTTTCAAAGTTAGGTGGACTAATTAAGGGAGAAAAAGTGATCCGAACTTAAACAAGAATGCAACAAATTACCGATATAACCATAAATACAGAGATGTAGTAGAAATAAAACTTCATTTCATTAATATCATAATACTGAAATATGCTTACAAACATAACGCAAATAACGTAGCTCAGGCGATGGTAGCTTATCTCTAAGAAGAGATTTGGCAGCTACATGCCTCTAAACTATGTTACAATGAGGCTCAAGGGCCTATTTATTATTTAACAACAAGGGAAAACCCTAAACAACCAAAACCCTAACCCCAGGATATGGAACACCAAGATTTTGTGGGTGGGGTTAGTTAGGCATCCAATTTCCTGAGGTCGTAACTTGGTCATATTATCTTTGTTTGGTATGCACGATACCTTGTTGGAAAGATCTCTCTAAGCACTATAGGATTTGTAGTAGGAGCCCTAGACCTATTGCGGACCTCAAAAAAATGTCGTTTAGGGGGTCAAAACTGCTCCAAAAGTTCAACACCCAACAAATTTCTAAAAATAGTAAATGATGAAATAAACAAGGAAACATATGAAACTGAATGGAGGTCTAGGTGGAATGGGTAGGTGGTCACCAACATCCACTTGGATCAATCCTCCCTCCTTAGGAAACAATGGTCTCCTTTGCATGCAGAGCCTCCATGAGGTGGGGAATGTTTTGTTGAACTTGGTCCCTGCTGAACCACTTGCCCTGGTGAAGGAGTTGGTCTTCTTTGACAACTCGATATAGTTGGATCCTCTATTGGCGAGTGTTATTGATTGTGTATCAATTATCTGATTAGTTGTGGCTTCTTCCATGCAGTATGGGTTCAACTCTGTTGGTGTGAGTTGTTCTGCAATGTTGGATGTGTCCAACAATGGTGGAAAGTATGGCTGAAGGTAGTCTACATTGAACACTAGGTGCAAAAGAAGGAGAAATGGAATGTTGAGCTCAAAGGAATTATCCCCAGTAGCCTTGGTGATGGTGTATGGCCCATATTAGAGCAGGAAAATATTGCAGTGGGGTTCAACAAGGCACTCATTCTACAAATGTAGACAAAATTTGTCACCCACTTGGAACTTGTGCAAAACCTGATGTTGATCATGGTACTTCTTGTACTTAGCATTGGCTTTTCTCAATATATCATGGACATGTTGGCAGATGTGTTGAATGCACTTAATGAAGCTATTAGCCCTATCGACTTCAGACTAGACGTGAGAAGAATCTACCTAAGTAGCTACAAATGGTATGGTCACATCAATGGGACATAATGGGTGAAATCCCAGCCCTACCTAAAAGGGGTTGTGGCTCATTGAGTTGTGGAGAAATTTGTTGTAGTTGTGCTGGATATAGGGGAGGATTTCATCCCATGTGCCTAGATACTTCGAGTTGTACATGTATAGAATGTGTACAATCATTCTGTTGGCGATCTTTGTTTGGTCATAAGTTTGGGGATGGAAAGTCGTGGACTTAGTAAGTTTGGTATCCAACATCGACCAGAGACTTGACCAAAATTCACTCAGGAATATGTTATCTCGATCTGAGATAATGGACTTTGGGATCCTAAAGTTTACCCATACTTGATCAAAAAAGAGTTTAGCAGTGGCCTCTGCTATGATACTCTTCTTGCAGGGTGCTATAATGGCCATCTTAGAAAACCTATCGATGACCACAAAAACACAGCCATCGTTGTTCTTAGAATAAGGAAGGCCTGACATGTACACCATGGAGATGGATTCCCAAGGTCAACTAGGAATAGGAAGAGGAGTATATAGGCCTTACCTCTTGATGGTTGGTTTGGTAATGGCATAGGGAGTGCAGGATTTAATATAGCTCCCAACATCTTGATGAAGGTTCAATCAATAAAAATACTTTTGCAGTACTGCCACTATTTTCTCTACTTCAAAATGTCCAACAACCTGACTGTAGTGCACCTCCCAAATCATCTTGGCATGCTCGGTTGAATGAACATAGATGTGTTCTAGGTGGCATAAGAATGCATCCTGGAGGTGAAAATTTGGAACTTGCTTACCTTCCAGGAGTGTCTGGTATGTGTTGCTGAATTCTAGATCGCTCTTGTAAAGATGTGGCCACTCCAATGTCTTGTGCCCACAGGAGTCAAGCATAGTGATCAGTGCCATGACTAGTGGCTGGCTGAGGTAGTGTACAACATTATTGGTGCTACCCTTCTTGTACTTAATGTTCAAATGGAATTGTTGTAGGTATGTAAACCATTTATGATGGCAATTGTTTTGCAACTTCCCTTGTGTCTGTATGAATTGCAAGTGTCAGTGGTCTGTGTGGATGATCATTTCCTTCCCCATAATGTAATGCTTCCATTGATGGTATGCCTACACAATGGTATACATTTCTTTCTCATAAACGGGATACTTTCGGACTGTGTCTAAAAGTGTCTCACTGTGGTAAGCCACTAGATGCCCCTGCTAAGTAAGAACAACACCAATAGCATAGCTAGAAGCATTAGTATCAATCTCAAATGGTTGCTACAGATATGGTAATGTGAGTACTGTTGTCTTGGTAAATCCTCTCTGAGGATAGAGATGATCCCTCTAGCCCAATGAGTGGGTCTAGCAACAAACGAGACAATCTACAAGACACTTTCCTAAATTACAATTGAAATGAGAGGAGAGGAAGGAGACCTACCTCATTATGATGCTATAATACACTCCTTTGTTGAATATTATGATTGTTTTCTCCTGAGGCTCGGTCCTTACTACTCACAACATTTGAATACTTGCACAAGAGGCCCAAAACACAACAAGGCATACAAGTGAAACAAGCATAATCAAGTGTAATCCACTCAACAGATCAATGAGGCTTAAGATAAATAAATCATTTACAATAGAATTTATGGAAAGTGAACCATTAGTTGTATATATTGATAAATAAAAGAGGAAGTAGAGAACCTAGGGCTTGATGTTAGTAGCTACTAGCCATCCTTGAGTGAATGTCCAAGTTCAAGCTCAAGATCTCCAGGCACTCCTTCTCCAAGCCAAAGTGAATAGCATGTAGGCATTATCTCAGCATAAGGATGAAAAAAATCAGAGACCAACCATTTGGGAATGGAAGAGGATGAATATATAGGTAGGGAGAGGGAGTTAGGATCTCACAAAATATAGGGGAAGGTCCTCTCTCAAGGAGGAAGCTCATAGGGATAATATCAAAGGGTAATATTGGGAGAATTCAACCACATACAGAATGAAAAACATTCAGCTCATCATTATGGAAACCTATAGATCACGAAGATTCTTGTCCTCTTTGGGAAAACTTTCCTTTTAGGGCTTAGCATGAGTATCCAGGCCAAATCCATGTTGGTAGCACGAGCCTCATACGTTGCAACCTGCCATTAGCACGACTGGGCAGTGTCATAGTCACGTTGACCCATAAATTAGGGTTTTGATCTCATTTTATTAAGAAAGGCTCAAGGCATGCTTTCATTAGTTCTTCAGGGAGGATCCAGACTACATATCAGGATGGGTACACTGCGTAGTTGTCAAGTTTTCGAACTCCAGGGTATGACATAGGGAAGTGCAGGAGGTGTGACAAAATATTGTGTAATAGTACTAGTGCAGAGCAGAGGCGATATTTCAACTCAACAAATGCCTTCTTTTGGGTTTTAGACCAAAACAAAATTGATTTCACTCTGCCTTTGGTGACTTAACTTAAAAGCCAAGTTATATGAGAGAACCCCAGCATAGGTTGTTGGCTTGTTGGGTCCGGACCCAAGTTTGGAGTTAATTAGCCAAACAAATCCCTGTACTGCTGGCCCTTTTAGAAAAAATCCATGGAGCGCAGACTGAGGTCTCACCCGTAGTAGTATGGGGGGGTGATGGAACTAGGTTTCGGCACCTTTGAGATGTCTGAGGGTTTGATTTGGTCCAACTGTTAGTCCATGTGCACATGTTACTTCACGCACTTCCCTGGCCTTCGCACCCTGATATAATCACCTTCGTGCAACCCTAACTAAGGGTTGTGGGGATTCCACGCTGCTAGAGCAATGCTCTGCACTATTTCCCTAAGTCACACCTGAGATCTGACTTATCTTCTTACACCAGTTAGTTATCTTCATGTAAATATGTGCCTTATGTTATATTTAGCTATACAACACATTCATAAGAGTTCACGCAGTAAATAGACAGTAAACTTGCAATTTATAACCAATAATACATCAAAAAAAAACGATACACAGAAATATGATAAAACTTCTCTTTATTAAAGTTTCCAATGGCTCTACAGACTCGACTCGCCTGCACACTCAGCTGCAGGGGTCTATGTACTTAGCTATCGACTACTAGGCCTTTGCGCACATAGCTGTAAATCTTTTTCCTAGTCTACAACCGAAAGACACAACTTACACTTCGACTCAATCAATTCCTTAGAATCATCATCCTTAAATTCTATTAACTATTTTCTACACTTAGAGCCTCGCTCTTCTTATACAATCCCATGATCCGTGGATCATGGGTAGATCTTTCAAGCTGACATTACATTACAAAAACAAGGGCAGACAACCCTGTGACTCTATTATGATTTCGCCTTCCACACCCACAAATCGTGAAGTCTTTACAAAGGACATGGTCAAAACTTGGGCTTTAAGCCCCGCAACATACCTTGGGGAGATTCCACACCCAACAGGCCCCCAACACAAAAATTGTGACTCGCCCCTGAGTCACTCTTTCGGTGTAGAGATCTTCACGCGGAGTCCCTCCAACTCTGCTCGAACCGCTGCAAAGTCAGCAACGCACTGAGCGGCTGCCTCCTAAATCTCCTATACCCGTTGTTTCGAGACTGCAATGTCAAAATTGCTTCCCTGCATCTATTCTTACACCCCCTACGTTTTTGTGAGCTTGCATTTAATTGTTGCAATAATGGTGAAGCCCTCTTCAATCCAACGCTGAAAGCATGCCTTCATAACTGCTTCTCGGTGTCGTGCAGCGTCCACTTGCTCTTTCAGCACTTTGGCCTGTTGCATTCGCACGAGCCTCTGAGTGAGGGCCACTGTCTGTGTAGTCCCTTTGATGCTTTCGTACTACTACTGGAGCTCACATGCCTCTATCTCTAAGCATTGGATGTTAGGGCCCTTTTGTAGATTAATGAGGACCTCAAATGACTTCTCCAACATTCTGGTGCAGTCCCTTATTGCACTACTGATCTCTTCCATTCTCGATGTAATAGTGCTGGCACGTTGTTCGCTTACCTCTAGAGGGGTTGACGGCTGTGCCTTCAACTACAACTTTGCTATCTGAAGGTTCAGCTCCAGCTGAACCTTAGTCATTTCTTCTCACAGTTGCTAGTTTGTGGATGCATGCTTCTGCTGGTGCATCTGCTAGAATGGCTAGCTCAGGGATCATCTGACATGCTTCTTCCAGTACCTGTACCATCTGCCTGCTCTGTGACACCACTTCATCATGATGCAATCTCAACTGCTCCATGTTGATCTTTTGCTCGCTTAGTACTTACAACATGCTACTCTTCCTTGCCCACATTTCTGCAGTAATCCCATCCTGCAGAATATATAGTGTTTCCTGTGGGAGTGGAGCTATGTTGATCCTGATACCTTTCAGTGCACTAATCGTAGGCCTGCCAACCTCATTTGTTGTAACAAGTGTCCCTTCTGGCAGAACTATTGTGTTTATTGCCCGAGCACACAACATCTGTTTTGCCGTTGTTGTCCCTACTGCGAGGTTGGTCAAAAAGGTACAAGCCTGAGGAGTGCACACCTGCAACTCTTGAAGCTACACTCTGAGGACCCCCAACACAATCTGATTCTCTTTCGCGAAGTTCTGGAGGGCCTCGGAGGTGACGCTTCACACCGTCTGACTGATGTCATGCAGATCACCCTTACTAACGGTGATTAGGTTGATAAAAAACTTTGATGCCTTGACCTTCTTTTGCAACCCCATCCGCTCACTCGAGTGTTGGTGCTTCAGTTGTGTTGACGTGGTCTGTGGGTCCGTGCCACCCTCCTCTTCCTCTATTTCCATTTCTTTTTCTTACCCATGCAAAGGCGACTCCTGACCCTTGTGTGCCTTCTCAGCTGCCTCCTATGTTATTACTACTTCTACAACATATTTTTGTTCTGCTATTTTTTTTGCAGTGTCTCATGCCTCTTGCGCTTTTGCTTCCACTGCTTCTTGCCTTCTCTTCTCTGCCAACTGTGCCCTGCATAGTTTGGCCCCTTCTTTCTTCTTCTGTGCCACAACCTTCTCCATTGTCATGATGTTTGGGACACACCACTCTGGCATCCATGTGTCCAGTACATTAAAAATTACATCATCTGTGGCTACAAAGGGTAACTATCTCCATTTCTTGGTCGGGTCCTTACGCGCTCTAATATATATGTTGTGGAGGTTCGCTTTAAATTTTGTAAATCTTTGCAGGCTGTTGTGGACAGTGAGTAATAACCGCGACTTGTGGTTAATCCCTATTTTGATGTTCATTTCCATGAACACCAAAAATATCTTACTGTCGAGGATCTGGTTCACTTCGTTCGTGGTCTAGAGCAAAGCATACTTCGCGGCCTCCAACAGATCCCTGTCAATTGTGGGGAACTCACTGTCGTCCGGAAATTCTCCTGCCACAAGCACTAATGATAGCAGAAGCCATGCATAGTGGAATGTTTTTCCTTATTCTTGGGCCTCATGGTAATTTTCCAAGAACTCTTTACATAAGAACTCGAACTAGTTGAACTTGACCCCCTTCGCGCACTACTCAACAAGTGCCACCACCGGTGTGGGTGCCTCCTCCGTGGGGAATTTGCGCATAACTTTGCTCGCCAGTATTTAGGTCACCACTTTAACTGCTTTGTTTTTTATGCTAGATATGGCGTAGCTCCTTTTCTTCTTCTCCAACTTGCATTTCTTCTTCATGGCCTTCGTGATGGCCAAGTCACTGCTCTTCCCCTTCGAGGTGTCTGCAGGGTCCTCTCCTTTGCATGGGAGTTAGGTAATGCGGTGGATTAAGTGGTATGTGATGGGGATGGGATTCTCCAGCCACAAACATCCACCATTCACTAGGCAGAGCAGCTACCTGATGATGAATACTATTATTGGGGTGCAGTGGAAATGTGGCACCCACAACAGGTTTAATAACCCTGCCTTTTCCACTCCGTGTAACCACTTTTACAACTCCAATTCGATAACCCCTGCCGCGGTGTTCTGCTTGGGCTTCATGAGCTATGTGGTCTCTAGATGAGGGAACTTCTCATGGTCAGTGAGATCCCAATCTTCAAATTTCAAGTTAGGCACCCACCCCAGGTGCGTGCCCTCAAAGATGATGTCGTCAAGTAGGAGCGGAGTCTGGAGAGAGCTCTTGCTCTCGTCAAGATCCTTGGCCACTTTTACCTTCCCCTTTCGTGGGGGGATATAGATGGAAGCTTTGATGGAGGGTGTGCAGGATCAGTTTCTCCCTCCATGCCTTCGTCCTCATCTTCTTCAATTATAAGGTCCTCAAGTTCTTCCTCCTCCTTATTGGTTTCCAAGTTAACTTCTTTCCCTTTCTCCTCCATCATTAACTTGGTGCGCAATGGGTTTCAAGGGGACACACGTACAGGAATCATCGACTATTTGTCTTTCTTCACCCTCGGTGTGCGCAGTGATTTATGGATTTTTGCCACAATATCGACACCTTTAGGGGCATCCCTCATAGTCAGGGCCTGCGCAACCTCTTTAGCGTTCATCTTTGCAATTTCCCTAAATTCTTATGATACTGCCATCTTGCTGGTCTAGGAATCTTTCAATCGCATAATCAGGGGCTCAACCAATGCTTGGAAGAGGAAGAATAGATCCTGGCTCAGAATACGTGGGGCATACAAAAACTCAATTCACAAGTGACCAAGTGTTGTTTGTTGGGCAACCCTTTTTAATTTATAGTGCCTTTTGAATTTGAATTCGACTGCTCCCCCAAATCCAGTTCGCTAATGCTCCCTTGGCAATACATTTTCCCAAATCTTTCTCATAAAGTGCATCTTAAATTCCTACCACCCTCTCCCTTTGGTCTTAAGTCAAGCATCACATCCTGAATAGTGACTCCAACGGTCACTTTCTAGCCAACCTGCACAGTAGCGTAGCCCCCTTGCGCGGTCGTGGACCTTGTGACACTTTGCTTCTGCGTGCAGCTCCAAGGCAGAGTAGTTTATAGTCCTGCACCTCCTTTTAACAACCTCGAGGACTACGACTATACTTCCCATGACTAGTCAGGTGGTTGTAACACTTGTATAGGGTTTCATCCGGTCATCCATCACTTTTCCTAGAAAATAACCACCTTTATTGTTACTAGCTGCATCGCACACTTTATCATCAACATTGTGCCACCATGGTTGATCTGTTTAGTAATATGTGGTCGAATCCAAGGCAACAAGCTCATCAATTCTCAGTGATAGTCCCCAAATGCGTCAATGTGATCATGTGCAGCTTGCTTTGTCATTCTATGTTCTTTGTCGAGAAAATCCTTCTTGATCCCATCCTCAAGCTTCTTGGCATTCTCTTCCAGCAGAGTGCTTTTATCCCTTAATCACACCCTATCTTTCATAAGTTCTTGGAGCCTAAGACGACCCTGTCAGATTTCTTGCTCAGGTCCCAAGCGTTCTGCTTCTTTCAGCTTCGTGATCCCTTCTTCCAAGGCTATGTGAACCATCATATCTATTATTGCTATGTGCAGACAAGGCATTTGATATTCTATAGGGATTACAACATTCGCTCCTGACTCTCGCCTTGGAGGCGCCTACTCCATCAGTTTCTTACACGTTTTCCTATAAGCCCACATAACCATTGGTATGCAGAGGTCCCAATCCGTTCGCTGTGCATAATGTACCTTGTTCAGTGCTTCACATACTTTGTCAAAGGCTTGTGCATGGATAAGCTTCTGCCCACCTGCTCTTTCCATACTTTATTGTTCCAAACTGAGAGGTTGCTCATGCAATTGCCTCAGCCGCACATGCTTTCTGACTGTGTTTTTGAACGCAGAGCTAGTATGCATTCGCACAGGTTTTGTAACATATGCCTGCACCCATCTAGAAAGGTGCACACGTGGATCACTTCTTTTAAACTTTTTGTTTGTGAATCGCATTTGAGGCTTCCCAAAGCATATGTGCATGACTCTCCTACATTTGCGCCAATCCTCGAAGCTTCCTTGGTGCATACCCCACCACCTTGTGGGTGTAGTGTGCAGTTCCCATTACAAATATTCGAAATGTTGTTGTTTCGGCAGCTCTCTCTCAAATTTGTTGAGGAAGTCATCTACCTCACTTAACCCATCATACGTAGGTAGATCCCTTACCTTCATTGATATTCATCACAATGATGTCATCATCATATTACATTTCACCATGGTTACCTCGTGTAATTGGTTCTGCCATCGTTCTATCTCTTCGTCAAAATCCGATGTACAGAAGCTTTCACGCTCCCATTAGATTCATCCATCCATGGTTGGATTTACCTAGCCTTTCTCTCACATGGTTATCTTGTAGATGCATTCCAAGTCATCGTCACTTTCATAGTCGTGCACTGGCTCCATGTAGCACGGTCCTTCTGCAGGGTCCAAAGGTACAACTACGCGCAGAGACATTTTCTCAAAAAATCATCTTGCACTTCTTTAGATTTATCACCCCCTTTATGTCAGTGGCCCAATCTATTCTTAATAGCGCAGCGTAGGGATTGTTGTCATCAACAATCTCTATCACTTCGAAGTTTTCTAGCATGCTTACTCCTTCGATATCCACAGTGATTCCTCATAATCTTCCCATAGGTAGGATCTTTTGTTGGTTTTCCATTTGCAGTTGGATAAGATACCATTGCAGCGTAGGCCTTCCCATGTGCTCCCATGTTTGCTTCAGTGGAATGTTCACGTCTGATCCTAGGTCCAGAATCACTTGGTCCATCTCATATTCTCTAATCTACGTGGTCAATCTCATCTCCATCCCCATCTTCGTCGTGTGCTTTCCGAGCTTCTGGACTACATGTGGTTCTCCTGGCACAATCCCAGCGCATCTATTTATGAGTTCCTGTAGCCCCTTTACAACCTTGTTGTTGTGCAGTAGCTTCATGCATTTTTCCAGGAACATTGTGAGCATCGATGGGTCCATTTTCGGCTCCGTCCTGTCTTTGCTTCCTTAAGTGGAGGCATCGGTGAAGCTCATCTTGGCTTCCATGAAGGTTTCCTTAGCGCGCTCCAAATCAAACTCTAGTTCTTTTGTCGGAGAATTGCGAACCCAAATACTCTCTTCAAGTTGCTTGTCTTTGTCATCCCCTGTCATAATTCCACTTCAGAGCAAAATATTCAAATTAGGGTCTTCCTCGCGCGGCTCATACCTCATCATTTGCAGGTTCTGAGTCGAGGGAGGTTGGAGCACTCCTTAATCGCGTAGTCGTGCTATTAGTGTGGGACAATCTTCCATCTCATGATCAAACAATGTACAATACAAGCATGATGGATGCATTGGATTTGTACAATCGAGGGCATAATGTCGTGGCCCTCCGCAATTGTATTCGTGACCTCTTCTAGGTCCTCCTCCACCTTGGCCTCATATGCGCCCCTGAAATCTAGTTCATGCCATCCCTACATTCTAGTCAAGGGGCCACATTTCGGCCTGAACTCTATAGGTAGGAGTCCTATCCATCATCAACTCATAACTTCTACAGGTGCACTCATCATGTCCCACTGATCTACAGAAATTATAGAACAAATGCTGTGAATTCTATGTGTGTTATCGGGAAATCTAGTGTCCATGCAAAGCTGCTAGTCCCACTAAGACGGGTAGCTATCTTAGAAACAAAAAAACTATAGTTACTTTCATTTTCCTTTATGAGAAGTAGATAGGAGAGGAGCAAGAATACCAACCTCAATCTTTTGCTTGGTTCCTTGCTTGTTCCTTCTTCCCTCTGACAGATCTTTGCCACTCTTTCCTTGCTTACCCCGATTCAAAGAGTACCTGTAGAGCCAAAGCAACATAATACCTTCAAAGTACTGGGATCTACAATCATAAACAATATAGGACCAGATATATATTGACCACACAAATGCATATATCATCAAACATACAAGAATGTGGAGAAAAACTCGAATAGCTTTATTGATAGAAAGAATAGAAGAGAGGATTACAACCCATTGATCTGACCCAACGTCATCCTCCCAGCATGAAAGCCCTTCTTCACCTCATGAAAAGCTTAGATCA
>APFE030583646.1:43770-79800 GCA_000404065.3 Pinus taeda | reverse complement strand
TTCATGATTGACAGTGGAAGGGCTAAATATGTTCATCATTGCAGGCTGCAAAGGTTCCATATTTTGTGTACATACTAGGAAAATTAAAAAATGAAAAGAGGGTATGCCTTAAAAGAATAATCAAAAGGCAAGAAAATCAAATGGTTAAAAGAATAGTGAAAATGAACCCCAAACTAAAGACCAGGAAAGTGGCCAGTCAAAATGCCACTACCATCTTTTGGAAGTAACACAGTCTACAAATACTGATGCTAATCATACTTGATGGATGGCCCAACAGTCTAATCTGGACCATGCCATGTTTAAATTGCTTGTTGCAGAATAGAGAATGGTTCCTGTCCAAACAACTCAAGCTTGGCAGATGACTAGCTAGGTAGAGAAATGAAGGAGCCCAATTGCTTAATATGGGTCCTTGAAATAAATAATGGTAGATTTAGATAGGAGGGAAGTCAAAAGAAAAAGAGAACAATCAGGGTTTGCTAATTCAAGTGCGCCCACTTCAAGTGAAGAAAAAATGTTAGGATTGCTAGGTTGGGTAAGTAGTGTAAGGTTGCAGAAGTGAAGGGCCATCACTAGTTGGCTTACCAAGAGCAAGACTCATTCCATTAAGGGTATTGGCACCATGGCAGAGGTTTGAAGACATAACAATGGAAGCATGTCTAATTTCCCCCTTTTTTCCCCAAACATCATTTATTAACATCCCCCACGGACCTTGGGATCTGCTCAAGTGTCCTGTTCCACTTCATTCCATGACAAAGTACCAGGTCAAACTATGAAGTTCAGTCAAGGGAGAGGAAGCCACATTTCTTAGATAAAAATCTTTACTCTCAAATTCACTCATCTTCTATTCCCAAGTTTTACCTCTTAAAACTTAGTCTTTACCCCTACATTCACCTCACAATGTCATATTAACAACTAATGTATTATTTAGCTCCCTAAGCATTCCCCTTCCCTAATTCTACAAAGATCTATATGAAAATCCCAAACAAATCTATGTAAATACCCTCCCCCCTAGCACTATAGCTATACAACCATCTCTTGGGGAATATTAATCCATCAAGGGTTAATATTAACCCTCTACCACCCTAAACTATGGGTTTTTATAAAAAACGTTGGTTAAAAAAGAAAAAAACCATAGTCCCCGCCCTCATTAACCCCTCTTACCCCCTTCCGCGCTAAAAGTTTTGGTTTGTAATGTTTTTGAAATTAAAACATTTATAAACTAACCCTGCTAACCCTATGTTAAAAACCCACCCCACGCGCGATTTATTTAGTTGACTATTTTAATCAGGCGGGTCCCCGCAGACATAAGCCATTGTCATGTCACATTCGCCGCAAACCGTTCGATCGCCGGCCCCACAGATCTAACGGTGGGCGGTCCATCTCACCTGGAAACGGGCGGAGGTTTAGCGTCTGGGGGATTGGCGGTTTCACCGCCATACACCTGCCACGCGTCAACCGCCCAGGTTGTTCGGAGCCCCCCCTCCCCTCTTACCACTTACCGCCCAAGGGTGCTCCGGGGAAACCACTTACCGCCTACCCCCTCCCGCTGACGTCATACCCACGTCAGCATGACGTCAACACCTTCGTCTGCCACCGCTGCTCCACGTCGCCTCCACATCGTCCATCCGCCTGCATGCCCTGCCACCGTGTCATCACCACGTGGCCACCCACGTCAGCCGCCACGTCACCCTGTCATACCCGGACCCACCGATGATGTCATGTTGACATCATCGCTGAAAAAGCACCAAAAGGCCAAATTTGCATAAAAAGTCGCGAAATGACCGTTTTGTGTCATTTTCATTTGTCGTTTTGGAAGCGTTGTGCATGCGGAGTACGTCGTTTATGGCCAAAATCGAGAATTTGCTCACCCAAGCTGCTGCCACCCTCAAAGTCGACTCAAATTGCTTGCCATTGTTCCAGCTTGACACCTCTGGCATCGAAAAATCCAGGTCATATTCAAGCAACCAGTCCAAGTCAGAGAAGGCACATCCACTGCTGCAGCTGTACAAACCACCCAGCAGGCATCTACAACAACAACAACCACAACAAAAGGCAAAGAAGTGATGGATGCACAGCATGTGACAGAGGCAGGGCAGCCCAACACTTCAAAAGAACAAAGTCAAGGGCAAGCCCCTTTACAGCAAGTTGAAGCACCTCAAATTCCAGTTTTGCAAACGCCTCTCAATGAAGAGAGAGGCAGAAAACGAGATAGAGAGGAGGTCACACCTCCAAGTGGGTCAACATAGCAACTGGAGGCCAAGAGGCCAAGAATTGACCCTCAGACCGAGGAAGAAAACATCAGTGAAGAAAGAGCAGAAAACCAAAGCAGAGAAAGATAATCTAGCCAGCAGACTGCCACTAGTTCATTTCAACAGGAACAAGCCATGCAGCAAAGTACAGAGGTGTCCTCTTCTAGGCAGCAGGGCAAGCAACCAGCTGGAGTTAAAGGATCATTTATGGAAATCAAAGCCCAAAATGAACTCTTGAGAGTTCAACTATATGATCAATTCTTAAAAACGACACCCTCCAAGCAGCAGAGATTGATGGTAGCATATGACATCAAGGAGGATAAGATGATTTTTACTCATCTTAAGCCTAAAGTTCCAAAGCCTAGATCATCTGCAGACTACACCAAAACAAGTCTAGAGGACCTCTCCAAGTACATACACCCCATGGACCAGATAGAACTGCACAAACAGACGGGGGAAATGGTGTATGCCACACTTGCAGACAGGGACATGCTGGCCCATCAGTTAAAAGAATCACTAAAGAATACAAATACACAGCTAGATTTGGAAAGGATGTCTTGCACTGCTAAGGACAACAGAATAAAAACTTTGGAAGACATAATCATTGATCTATGATATGATCCTAAAGATCCAAAGGGTATTAAGGCCCTTATGAAGAAAAATGAGGATGACATTGCTGCACTGAGGAAGCAGGCAAAGCTGCCTCCAACCATTCACCCTCAAATAGAAGAACTTGCACAGGAAAAGCAAGTTGATGAAGCCATGGATCTGCTTCTGAAAATGAATCAGAGAATATTACAGATGGAAGCAGAATTGGAAAAGGCATTGCAGGACAAGCAAGGGGAATCAACCTCCCAGCCCCCTCAAACTTCTACAACTCTTGGCCCTGCCCCTCCTACACAAGCAGTAGCAGCCCCTCCTGCCATCCCAGCACCTACCACAGCCACATCAGCAACAGAAGCCACAACAGCAACAACAGCAGCAGCAGAATCAACCATGAGCATGGAGGACTTGATGAAAGCTGTCAAGGAACTTGAGGTTCAGGTGATAGAAACCAATGAAGCGAAATATAGGCTGGCCAAACTAGAGGCCAGCTATGACAAGTCCAAAATGACAGTGGCAGAGAAGCAAAGAGAGATAAAGGCCTTGGAAACCAAAGTAAAAGCTTTAGAAAAAGAATTTCTTTCAGGCAAAACTCTGGCAGAAATCAAGAAGATAATCTGGGCCAAAATTGGCCAATCAATCCATGACCAATGGAGGTCAATCCAGGCAATACATGAGAAAATTTAACTAATAGGCATAGCTCATGTTGAAATACAAAAGGCCAGAACAACACTAGGAATCATGCCTGAGAAGGCCAATAAAATGATACATTTCCTCAATACTCACACTAGGGAGGAATCGACAACACTGGAAATAAATAGCAGAACAGACACTATCCTGACAGCCAAAAAAGTGCTGACTTTAAGAAATTTCACTCCAACTCTAGAAAGGAAATGTCAGGATATGAAGGCAGAAATAGATGAATTCAGGGCAAAGATGACAACATTGCAGGATAAAGGACTGCCTAGCCTAGTGAATGGCACAGGACAATTGCTGTCATATGATCAATACATCTCAAGGATCAACAATTATGTTGAAAATCATATCACAGCATCCACCAGCTCCACAGAAGAAGCAGGGCCTCCCTCTGGGCAGTCTCTGTATGACAAATTAGAGAACTTATTTTTTATTGAGCATGAGATTAATCATTTGTTTGAAGTGCCTCCAAATTTCTACAGATATACAAAAGCAGATGAAACACTTGTAAAAATAAGGAGACATCAGCTACCTCCAGCTGATTGGTGGCAGGCAATGCTGGAAGTACTGCCCAGGTGATATGACCATATTATTCCTTTTTGTGAAAATTTAGATCTTCGTCACAGTACAGGTCAGCAGAGACTCAGGCACTCAGATATCACAGGAAGCATCCATACAGTGACTCATCAAAACACTCAGACAACAGGCTCAATTAACGCAGATTTAAAGACACAGCTACAACCAACTTTGGTGATCCAAAAAATAAAAAATTGTCTGACAGAAAGACAACTGCCATATCAACATTAATTGCTATAGTTATTTCTTTCATTTACTTCTTGTAAGAGAGTTGGTGGTGTAATTTATTGCACAATAACTCATTATCTAGATATTTTGTATCCTATTTTTGTATATATATCCCCTCAAAGAACATATTGAGGGTCGGTTGTAGTGAAACTCTTTCAGAAGAGTTGTATTGTATATCTGAGACCTTTTGCTAATACAAATTGCTGGTGGAGTTCCTAGTTCCTATACTGTCTGAAGATGGAAATGAAAGATTGTGTTATGCTGCAAAATTCCTGTGTCATTTGCTGGAACAATAAGTTATTCTGAACCGTGTTCTTGTCTTTCTGTGTATGCAATAATTTATATATGTTCATGATCATAGTAAATAGGGAAAAATAATAGCTTAGGATTTGTTTGAATGCACCCTATGCTCAATCTCTATTTATAAATATGTTTTCTTCTGGATTAGCCATGGATATGAATTCTTAATTGCTCATGTCTAAACTAATTCTCTCATTGTGAATATTGTTTAAGAATTCTTAACTTTTCTTAAGCAATATTTTCATTTCTCCCCTTGTTAGCATAATGGAAGATTCTCAATTGCCTTTCACTCACTAATTCCATAACTTCATTTCCTAATCTTAAAAAATTGTTCCATAGATGCCTATCTAGCTTTGCAGCAATACCCTGTCTTCAGGAACATACTTCAGCAGCACACTGCCCTGAACTCCATTGCCCAATGGCCCAAACTGTTCTGTAATTTATACCTCAACTCTGTTTGAATTCACTAACCAACCAAATTCAAAATAAAACCAGCAGACCATAAATAGCCTAAAAACACCCACCAACAAAGCTAAATCACAAAGAGAGAGCCCTCTCTGGTTGCAAGTAGGCTAGGACCTGTAACTAAAAGATTGGTTAGTGGTTACCTCGGCCGTATTCCCTTTAGGAAGCAGGGAACAACCTGAGTGATAATAGGAACGATTCTGGGATGAAAAGGACTAGAAGATATACCAACAGAAGGAAGAGGACCTTGAGGATTAGTACTATAAGGCTAGGTTTATTTGGGAACAACAAGTTCCGGAGGTGCTAGCTATTGTGAAGGAATGCAAGACCACTTATGGGTAGCCCATGACACTTGGATAATGCAAACACTAGATGATCTAGGCTCAGAAGGAGTAGGCGGTGGACCATAATAAGCACCAAGTAAGTTGGAATATTTGTAGACTCCAGGAGAGACACTGGTGAGGGAAGAGAGGGGCTTATTTCTAGTCATTGATGAGATAGTGGACTGAGGTGAAGTCTGAGATTTCATATCATTGTACATCAATTGATCGATAGTGACAATATTTCTAGTATGGGGGAAGCACATCTTATCATGAACCTCATATGCGACAACTGACATAGCATAGGTATAAATACGGCCCAAAAGGATGTTATAATCTAATAGAGAATCAATGACTTCAATGTCAATAGAGATAGCCTTGTCGAAAATAGTGATAGGACAATTTTGATATAAGCCATGGGACTGAGAGGGATGATCGTCCCAAGCACAGAGAGTGATGGTGGAAGGGAATATATTAGGTGAACCAGGTTTCTTCCAAATGCTAGTAGCCATCAAACAGGTGGAGGCACCTTCGTCTATGATACACTGCTGAACAATGGTGTTTCTTATGGAGACTAGTATTTTAAATGCAACGGATGAAGGTAGGGGAGGATGTTTTGACTTATCAACATCAAATACGATCATACGATCATCATGGGATCCATACCACACAAAGCAGAGAGTATATATTTCTTTTAGGATGGGGACTTCTGGAGGACTTCCAACATTGACATGGCAGTAGGAGACTATGAAAAGTCATTTACTATGCTATAAGTATGGGTGACTTTAGAAGAAGAAAAATTTCGACGTAATTGACCTTTTGGGATATTGGGGATAATATATACCTTAGGCAGAGGGATCTATAAGGTACCATTGAATGAGGACAAAGGCCCAGTGGAAACATGGGGTGGGGACTCAGTCATTGACTTAGCGAATAGGTTTTCATATTGGCGTGATCGAGTCTGAAGTTTGACTTTTTTGGTGTTGACTTAGGCAAAATGCATCATAAGAATCTAATAACCATTGTGACCAGATGGTGGAGGTTGGGGAGTTGCATGACCTTGTGTAGGTTGAGTAGCAAGATATACTTGGTGAGGAAAAGGATTGGTAAGCACATCCAATTGAGATGAAGCAGGAGGAGGAGGAGGAGCTATGGGATGTGGTCCTCTAGAAACAATTGCTTGAGCTTCCCATACTTGATGCATCTAATGTAAAAGGGGACACTCATGAGTATAATTTCCATACATGCCACAAAATGCACAAGGGTTTTTTGTACGAAGACCCTTGTTTTTCTTGGGTTGTCTGCCTTATTGCTCGATTGTGGGGTTAGGCTAGTTTTCCTGAGGTGTGTTAGGTGGTGGACCCTAGCTACCTTGATTACCTTAAGATTGTTGGTTCTAATTACCTTTCACCTTGTTCCTTTTTTGGGGGTTGGGGTGATTGTTTGTGCTTTGTTAAGAATACACTTGACCTTGTGGAGGATGTTGTTGTTTTGGCAAAGGTGGAGGCATAGGGGGATGGGGTGTTGGTGCCAGCGGGGCTGGAGCGCTAGGCGGTGCATATAGATAATAAGGAGATGGGAAAAATTAGGATAAACAAGTGGAGCAACAGTTAGCCCTAGCATTTATTGATGCAAATGGGGATATACATGTGACATGTTGAGATCTAGATAAGAGCTGCCATGTGGAATATTTTGGGAAGGATAGGTGTAAGAGGAACTAGTCTGTCCTTGGGGTTGACCATAACTCATCGGAGGTGGAGCATATGGTTGAATTTGAGGGTGTGAAATGGTTCCAATGATACCATCAGTGGTTTGACATGCACTTGGTGCATTGGAAGCATCAGGCCGAGGTAGATTAGGAATGACACTATAAACATAACTTGACTAGGCGTAGATCAGATCAAATTTCAAGGCTACTTGGAGTGTATCTCCCTTAGATTGGGGGGAAGTGAGAAGCAACATATTTAGCAATGGGGGCCAAAATAGATCTAAGGAACCAATCCATATAGACGTAGTTTTCAAATTTAGGAGCTTTACATATGCTCCTCCTTCTACACCATTCCTAAACATGATTAGATAGGCAAGTGGCAGAAGTTTGATGGAAAGAAGTCAATAGTTTGGTACCAGTGTCATAACAAAGAGGTAACTAGAAATATGCTAGAAAATATTTCGCAAGAATTGCGAAAGTGGAATGAGTGTTTCTGGGTTGATCGACATACCACTTCGTAGTAGCTCCAGTAAGAGTGTGTTGGAACAGGTGAAGATGGATGGAGTATTTAGTGATAGAATTGGATGAACGCCACATATGGAATGAGTGAACATGATTTGTGGGATCTTCTCCAAGATTACCTTCAAACTTTGGGATGTTAGAAGGAATTTTAGTAGGCATAGCTGGCTAATGGGTTTCATGGAGAAGAGGATCGTTGATGAGCTGGACGAAATCAGGGAGACTCAAGCCAACCATAAAATGAAGAAATGGAGTAGGAGTGACCATACCAGTGGAGTTCCGCTTGTGGGGTTACCTTGGTTAGTACCTAGGCTATCACCTTGGTTTCTCACACCCGTGTTGGTGTCAGACATGTTGATGGTACATGGTTGAGAAGATGCAGAATCAAAGGAAGAACTCGAAGAATCAGTAGAACCAAAGTTAGAATGAGGACTCAATGGAGGACTGGGAGGATGTACTCTAACTCAACGATGAGGAGTAATATGTATTAATGGAAACTGAGGATGAAGGCATTGAATTCTCCATGAAAAATGCCCAGGGGGTGCAATGATGTCAAGACAATGATGACTGTGAGGACTAAAGGATGATGATATGAGTAAAAGAGTGACAAACAACAAACAAACAACTAATGCAATGGTGTCAAGTGTAAACTAATTATATTAATGATGTTACTCTAATAAAGTAAACACATCCTATCAAAGAAAAATACCTCTAGCTTATAGGTGGTTTAAATCCTCAAACAATCCTAAATATACTATTTCATATGGCCTTCCAAATAACTTCTTACTTGAGGGAATCACATCCCCGCAAGCATAGTTGTCCAGCAAAAGGTAGGGTAGAGAACCAACTGCTTCCTACAACTAGTCCTATAGGGTGTTTTCCTGAGATTGGTCACTACGATTACCTTCATTCTATGGGGGTGGTCGACTCTTGAGCTTCTTGGTGATCAACCAACGCATGAGATTCCCTACCATGGATTGCGTAGCCCCAAGGAGAACTGCTCTCATGATTACCTAGCCTAACCCCTCTGAATCGGGTTTCTGAAGCACTCCCACTTTAGATCGTGGGATGGTGAAGGATTTTAAGATCCCTAATATGTCAACTTCGATGTCTCAATGTAAGTGATCAATGGGTGTTATTGGAAGCCTATCCCACCAATCCTACACCTAAACTATAGCTATTGTTTAGCCATAGTGCCCAAGTGGGATTAATCTATGTATGTTAAATTATTAAGGTGTAGTGTTTCAAGTCTTGGCTTGGCGATGTTAACCAAGCTCACGTTCGCTTAGGGTCTGAGTGTGTGAAAATGATGTGTCAAGTGGATGAGTTAATTGAGCATGTTTTATGATGCCATGTGCTATTGAAAATAAAGTGCTGAAATATTGTAAATAATGTTGAAAATGTCAAAAGAATAAACAACCAATCAAGCACAGAAAAATCCCACCCAAAAAGGCTATTAATCATCTAAGTAAGAGAAGGAAAAAAATCTACTCAATGAAACATAAAATGTCTGAAAGACCAAATGTCAAATGGATTGATATCTAAAGGCACTAATCTATTTTAAATGGTACAGATACAAAAAAAAATGAAAGGTGATAAATGTTGCAAAGGATAGGTATGAAGCTCCAAAACCTAGGATGCTCAAGGAGATCCTATGGGGGAAAGAAAAAACTCAATCTCTAAAGGGGAGTAGTTGGTAGAGCAATTTCCTGATGATGACGACGGTCACTGGGGAGCAGTGGTAATGTGGTACCCAGAGCAGGTTGAACAACCCGACTTTCTCTACACCCTTGAGCCATGTATGCAGTTCTAATTCAATCGTTCTTATCATCGTGTCAATCAGTCGGCACATTAGCTACTCAGTCACTAAATGTGGGAATTTCTCGTGATCTACGAGGTCCCAATCTTCTAACTTTAGTACAGGAACCTGCCCTAAGTTTGGCCCCTCAAAAACAATGTAATCTGGGAGCAACGAAGTTTTCTCGGAACTCTTTCTCTTTTATATGTCCTTTGGCACCTTGGCTTTGCCCTTGCGAGGAGGAACATATTCTAGTAACCTAGAAATGGGGTCTGCACCCTGGGTTTTAACTTCCATTTCCAAGTCCTCCTCATCCGCCAATATTTATTTAGATTCTTCCTCGTCTACATCTAGATTAATGGCCTTCCCTGTTTCCTGCAAAGTGAGTTTGGTCCTCTATGGTTTTCTTGGTGAGATGCGCATCAATAGCATAGTTTGCTTATCCTTCTCTGGTCTTGGTGTCCTGGGTGATTTAGGGAATTCGACTACCGCTTAGGCACTCTCTAGGGCATCTTCTACTACCTCAATTTCACGCGTGACTTCCTCGATTGTGACCGCTTCTGTGTCCATGGCTTTCGCAGGTGTCAACATCATTCTATTTAGGAGATCCTGTGTCTCCTTCGACAATCTCTCAAATGCTGAACTTGCTCTTAAAGCCTCAAAATTCACACGGTCCATACACACCTAATAGCACGAAAAATGAATTTTCAAAATTCCAAGTGTTTTTCACTAAACAACCACTTGTAATTTATAGGGCCTTTTGAATTCAAATCTAACCGTTCCCCCCAGATTCGGCCCATTAATGCTAGATTGGTAGTTGGTTTTCAAGAATCTAACCCATAAATTTTGCCTGAAGTGCCTGCCACCCACTCCATTTGGCCACAATCTGACCATGAAATCATGAAAAATGACTTTAACAGTCACTTTCCGACAGACCTGTGTTATTTCCATGAGTAGTGCAACTACCTTCACGTTGTCATAGACCCCGTGACACTTCCCTACTTCGCGCAGTCCTGAAATCGTGCAACTCCCCAAGCCGAGTAGTGTAGTATATAGTCCCACGCGTCCTTTTAGCTACCTGGAGCGCTAATATTATGCTACTTTCATTTAGTCACATGGCCTGACCGCTGGTGTATGGCTTTAAGTGATTGCCATTCACCTTTCTTGGGAAGGGTTCTCAATTTAACTTGACAAGTTGTACCGCTCCTCTATCGGTAATCTTCTTAATAACATAAGGGCCTAACCAGTGCATCCTAAATTTTCCAGGGAATTTATCAAACTTACTATCATACAACAAAACTAGATCGTTTACCTTAAATGTGCACAACTTGATGTGTCGATCATGCCATGCCTTTTCATGTTGCTTTTGGACCTGTTGGTGAAACCCAACCAAAAATATTTCTTCTTCGAGCTCATCCAGCTACACGAGCCTCTCTTCCAGGGCTCCACGATCCATCATACTTATGAGCACTGTTATGCACAGACTAGGCACGATGTATTCCATAGGCATTACGGCTTCCACACCATAGACAAGCCTTAAAGGGGTTTGTCCCATCAGATTTTTGCATGTTGTTCGATAAGCCCATAATACTACAGGTATGCGTAGGTCCCAATCACTTTGCTGAGCATTGCAAACCTTGGTTAACACGTTTTCAAGCACTTTGTTGAACACCTCCACTATCATGTTAGCCTATGGGTGATAAGGTGTGCTCTTCTAGTGGTCTACCTGAAATTCCTTAATTAATGCGTTGATCGTCTCATTTAGGAAGTGCGTACCATGATCACTCATCAAGATCCTTGGACATCCAAATCGTGTTAGTACATGCTCAAAAAGGAACTTCATGGTTGTTGCACCCATGCAATCCTTCACTGGCTGCGCTTTTTCCCAACGAGTCAAATACTCCATCATAGTGATAATGTACCTCACCCCTATCTGGCCTTGTGGCTGAATGGGTCCCACAAAATCTATTGCCCAATTCTCAAAAGGTTGCAATGTCATTTGTGGATTCAAAGGCATTTCATCCCTCCACGATGGCCTACTTGTTCTTTGAAATGAGTCATACACCTTACAATATTCTTTAGAATCCTGATGAAGGGTTGGCCACCACAACCCTGCGTGTAAAATCTTCTGCATGGTTGCTCTCCCTACATAGCATCCTCCCACAGTGTCCCCATGAGCGTCTACAAGGATGCTGCTTCATTCAAACTCAGGTACATACCATCACAATATCTCATCAGTCCCCATCTTGCATAGATGCCCAACAATGATAAAGAAATTTGTCGTGCGCACCACTAATTCCTTCTTTTGCTGGACAAAGTATTCTTTCGGTGCAGTTCCTATTCTTAGGAAGTGTATTATATCCTTGGAATGAACATCCGCTACATGTACTACAAATAGTTATGTGTCAAGTAATCCTTCTTCCAAGTTAGTAGTTTCCTCCCCTATTTTGATGCGTGACAGATGATCTGGTCCCATGTTCAATCGTCCAGGCTTCACAAGAACTTCAAAATTGTACTCTTGGAGCAATAAGAGCCATCTGCAGATTCGCCCCCCCAACACAAGCTTATTGACCAAGTACTTCAGCACGGAGTGATCAATATACATTTTAAAATGTCCTCCTACCAAGTAGTGCCGGTACTTCTGGAGTGCATACACCATATCTAGCCTCTCGCATTGAGTGGTTGAATACTTCTTCTTTGCTTTGGATAATCTATGACTTGCGAACGCGATAGAATGGTCCAAGCCTTCGCCTCCATCCTTTGTTAGTACTACCCCCAACGCTATACTTGACGCATCAACATGTACATGAAACTCTTTCGTCCAGTCTGGGAAGATTAGAATTGGTGCAGTAACCATTTTTTCTTTCAATATATCCAATCTTTTCTTACAGTTGTTGTTCCAGTAGAATGTGACATCCTTCTTCAACAATTTTTCCATCGGTGTGGCGATCTGGGCATAGAATTTGATAAAAAAATTGTAATATCCCGTATGCCCCAGAGTAGTGCTCAGCTATTTCACACTCATCGACACTTCCAAGTTCAGTGTCACTACGATCTTCACAGGGTATACCATCAACCCTTTTCTGCAAACCACATGCCCTGATAGATTCCCAAAAGGAACAAAAACAGACACTTCTTGAGATTGAGCGTGATCTGGTATCTTTGACAAGTATCCAACATCAGGCGCAAGCTTGCTACGTGGTGCTTAATTAGCCCAAATACAGTCCAGTCATCAAAATATACCTCTAGGAACTTATGAATAAATTCCTTAAATGCTACAACAATCACGCGCGAAAAGATTGCAGGCGCATTCTTCAATCCAAATGTCATTACGGTGTATTAAAAACAACCCTACTCAGTCATGAAGGTTGTCTTGCTCCTATCCTTTAGCATGATTTTGATTTAATGGTACCTAGAGAACCCATCAGTGAAGGAATACGCTTCCTGACCACCTACATTACCCAACACTTCATCCATGAACAAAGTCGGGAAAGGATCATGCACACAAGTGTCATTCAATTTTAGAGATCCACGCATATCCTTATCTCATCCTTCTGCTTTTTCTCTTGCACCACCATAGGATTTACCCAATTAGATTCTTCTATATGCTCAATGATGCTTGCTGCTAACATTTTGTCTAGCTCTAAGCGAAGCTTCTCCTTGTATTTTGGATTCAGGCGGTAAGGCCTCTTCTTAACTAGCTTTGCGTCGGGTTTTAACGTGATCTTCATCACTCCTAGGTCTCTGATTATTCCTTTTAGATATGTAAACTTGGTAGGGAATAAGTCCTGGTATTCGCGGAGAAATTTAATAACCTAATCCACCATCGCATCGTCCCAGTAGTCTCCAATCTTTACGAATTTTGGCTCTGCCTCCATACCGATGTTCACTTGTTTTGTTTTCATCAACATGATTATATTAGGGTTCTCAATCTGTGGTCCTTGAACCTCACGATGTCCTTCTATTTATGGAATATTGATCTTCTGCGGATCCCCATCCTCATCTTCAGCAATTACATTATAACATTTGAGTGTGTGACTTATCTAAGTAGCCCATTTAGGCTTAATCAAGTCTAAAGAATCCTGTGGTATCCTAAAGATGGTTGCTTTCACCTCTTGTAGCACTTGGTCAATACTGTTAAACCCATCCTCAAAACTGAATGTCATCATGAATCCTTTGTGCAGGATATCCCATTCACCTGTCCCATGGCATAGCTCTATTTCTATATACCAATTCATTGGGATAACATCCAAGGTATGGCATAACAGGTGCACCCACTCAAGTTGGGGCTTTTCTCCATAAGTCTGCGTCCATTTGGCCAGATAAGTGCGTGGATCATTCTGCCCATCGTACTTGTCTATCAGTCACATCTTAGGCTTCCCAAATCATGTTCTCATCATTCTCCTACATTCACGCCAATCATCAAAGTTTCCCTTGTGCGTACCCCACCATCTTGTGGGCGTAATGCACAGTGCCTAATCTAAGGCTTGGAAGCATTGCTTTTTTGGTATCTCCCTTTCAAATGCATCCAAAAATATATCTACCTCATTTAGACCATCATAAATATGAAAATTTCTTGCCTTTAATGACACATAGCATAGCAACCAGGTCATCATCTTGCAATTCAACGTAGTTACTTCATGTAACTAATTTTGCCAGCGTTCTATTTCTTCATCAGAGTATAAAGTGCAGGAACACTCGTGATCCCATGTAATCCATCCATCCACAGTGGGATTCACCTAGTCTTGGTCTCATGCTATTATCTTAAATATGCAGTCCAGATCATCCTCACTCTCCTAATCACGAACTAGTTTCTTATAGCACAATCGTTCAGCGGGATCCAAGGGTATTACTATGTGCAGTGATTTCTTCTCAAAGATCATATTTCACTTCTTCAGGTTGATCACCCCGTTCATGTCAATAGCCCAATCAATTCCAAGGAGCATAGGATAGGAGTTACTGTCATCCACAATCTCTATTATTTCAAAGTCTGCTAGCACGCTTGATCCCTCAATGTCCACAGTCAACCCTACAGCCGCCTCATGGGGATGATTTTCTGTTGATTCGCCATCCTTAGTTGAATTGGAGACCATTGCAGTGTAGGTTTTCCAATTCACTCCCAAGTCTTCTTTGGTAGGACATTTGCATCTGACCCCATGTCCAAAATGACCTGATCCATTTCATTCTCACATATTTGTGCGGTCAGTCTCATCTTCCATCCTGTCCTTGTATTATGCTTGCCAATTTTTTGTACTACGTGCAACTCACCTGGCACAGTCCCAACACATCTATTGATGATTTCTTCTAACCCTTTCACAGCCTTACTGTCACATAGTAACTTCATACAGGTTTCCGGGAAAGTTGTGAGCATAGAAGGGTCCATCTCTAGCTCAGGCTTATCCTTTCTTCCTAAGGTGGAGACCTCAGCGAAGCTCTTCTTAGCTTCCATGAAGGCTTCATGATCACTCTCCACATCAAACTCAACCTCTTTGACTGAGGCTTTATGAACCCATGTACTATCTTTTGGATTTTTCCCTTTGTCATCTCCCATCGCGATTCCACTTTTGAGTACTATATTTACGTTTGGATCCTCCTCGCATGGCTCAAACCTCATCATCTGCAGGTTCTGAGTCGGTGGAGGTGGTAGTGCCCCTTTGTCTCGTATCCTAGCTATCTGTGTAGGAAAATCTTCTATTTCACAATTAAAAAAAATGTAATACTTGCACGAGGGATGCATTGGATTAGTGCAATCGTGGGCATAGTGTCCTGGTCATCTACAATTGTAGCAAATAAACTGTTCGCAACCTCTACCAGGTCCTCCTCCACCTCGGTCTCATCCGCGCCCCTGAAATCCCATCTGCGTCGTTCCTACATTCTGGTCAAGGGGCCATGTTTCGGCCTGAACCTTGTAGGCGGGAGTTCTATCCATCATTAATTCATAGCTCCTCCAAGTACGCTTATCATGTCCTACTAGCCTACAAAGTTGCAGAAGAATTGTTGTGGTGCTTGCACATACTTCTGTAGCAAGTGACAGATATCTGTGGCATGTTTTCTGGCTACTTGATAGATAGCACACCATAATGTAGGCCCCACGCTAGGTCTTGCTTAATATTTTGGCCTTAAAGGCATCGATCCTTGCCATGCAAGGTAATTCTCAAAGACCAGGCAATGGTCCTTGTCATGACCCTGACTCTTGCATTTCAAGCACTGTACTTTCTCGCGTACCTCTAGTCGAACCGTCCTATCCTACTTTAGACCTAGCATCTCAAGGCACAGATTCTTCAGCTGTGCATGGATCTACTGAACTCCTAGATTAGGATCTTGCATCATATTCTCATGTAGTCTCATGGCAATCTCCAAGGCCTTTTCCTGAGTTGTTATCTTCTATTGCGATAGTGCACTCCTTAAGTGTGGTAGTAGCGAAGCCAAAAACCACTCACGGTGCTATACATCTATCAAATTCATGTTGGCTTCATGGATTGTATATTTCAACATCTGATCAAGTTCTCTTTGAATCCCATAATTGATTGAACCTCAGATTTAGGCATGCTAAATTCCCTATTTAGTGTTGCCAATATGTTTGCTATTCCATCATTTGGGTTATCATTACAGTACTTAATATACTAGGCTAGCGCGCGATCTTGCAGAGCACTAACCAGTGTCACCTTCATTATGTGATCATTTGTAACACCTTGATCTTCCCATACAACCCTCACCATGAATCAGAATTGGTTCGGGTCCTCATTTCCCAAACCTTTGAACAAAGGCAACTTCATTGTATTTGCCATACTAAACCATGGTGGAGGTGGAGCTGGTAAGGGTGAAGTTGGTGGCGATGGTGGTGAAATCAGAGGTGGTGTGGGTGGAGGTGGTATTCGTGGGAATCCTTGTATTATTAATTAAATAACACTTCATAAAGAAACCGTTGCTATTGCTTATTCATCACTTCACAGAGGTGAAATCAAGGGGCTATACTCTGGACCTTTATTTCCTTCATTTCTATAAATTTTTCCACTTCACGTAGTCTCAAACATCAATCTAGCTTCATAACCTATTTTTTGCACATCAACATTTTAATCCAAGTATTCAAAGATTTTACGTACTTACCTCACAGTCCTTTGAAAAAGCATTGCTCCACCTCACTATAGCTGACTGAGGTGTCGACTGTGACTTCAGTATAAATCCTCCTATGACATGATCAAGCCAATGATCAATAGCGCAGGTGATCTTATCCTCCGATGCTTCCAACCTTTACCCTAGCTATGGGGTCCACACCATAGGACCGTCAAGTTTCCACCTTCCTTGGCTATCTGCTAGCTTCACGATCCACTCGTATAGCTCAATAGGGAAAGAGTAGAAAACTATTTCGTGGATCTTTGTATACATGTATCAGTCCAACCACTGTTCTTTTGATAGTCAGGGGTTTCTATTCTCCTGTGTCATGAATTCGTGGATTTTTCTATCCAACCAGTCTCCAATCTCCTTCTTAGTTGGATTCCAGTGATATGACATTACACATCTCTTATGAAAATTCTGGTCCTAGCAATGGAACCATTTGTTGGTTTGAGGGGGCCTAACCTAGGTTTAGCGTTAATTAGCCAAACAAATCCCTACACTCCTTGCCCTTTTGGCATCAGCCCACAGAGCGCGGACTGAAGTCTCACCTGAAGTAGTATGGGGGGATGCTGGAACCAAGTTTCTGCACCCTTGAGATGGTTGTGATGTTAGTTTATTCTAGCTATACCTACCTTCGTGCAAATTACTTAGCCCTTTGTTCCACCCTTCAGTACCTTCACGAAAGGGTACAAGTGGATTTCGCACAGCTCTAACCTGCATCTCAGGCACTTCTGCACTGCTAGGGCAACAAACTGCGATATCTCCAAAACTAGGCTAAGTGTCTTACTTATCTTATTAACCAATCTTAATTAGATTCATGTAAACATATGTTCTTACTTGTGTTTACTTAACCAACACATCTACATACATTCGTGCATGATATAAGCATTGTAAGTGAAATTCATACCCAATATAACAAGATGCATAAACAGGAAATAGAGATGTAGAAATTGTAGAATACTTCTTTTTATTGATAAATTGAGATGATTACAGACTCAACCTATCTTGCACACTCAGCTTTAGGGGTCCTGACGACTTCTACCCTAGGCCTCTGTGCACTCAGCTGCATTGCCTCTACCTATGCTAGAACCCAAACTTAGACTTCTACCTCAAGGCTATCTCTCCTAAATCATATCTTCGCGTGTCTATCTTCTATTCTTCCTTGCTTGCTATCAAAATACATAGAGCTTAGCTCTATTTATACAATCCCATGGTCCACGGACCATGGGTAGATCTTTTACAGCCGAAATTACATTTCCAAAATAAGGGCGGACAACCCTATGACTCTTTAACACCTATGCACTCTACGACCACAAAATGCGGAGTCTTTACACTTGGATTACAAAATTTGACCAAAATATGGGCTTTTATCCCCAAAACTACCCTTGGGGGATCCCATGCCCAACACACTCTATGACTAATGTATGCATTCACTAGCTATCTCATGTTGAAGTGGCAGAAAAAAGAGTTTTTGATTTTAATTTAGAAATGTAAATGCTAAGTTAAATAATCTGTTCTTTGTAGGGGAGAAAGGCATGGAAGAGTTTGTCTAAAATGGAATTGAGAAGCATGGAAGTCAAGTGGAGGGCCTTTCGTATGCTCATACTATCATTTCTACTCAAAACATGTTTAAATAGGATTCTATAGGAGATCATGTATCTGATACAGGGGATCATGTATTTGCTACAGGAATTGCTACAGGTTGTCCTAGTTTACTACATGATGTCTTGATTTTCTATAGGAAGTTCGTTGAAGGCCATAGGAAGGTAGGGAAGGTGAAATGAAGTGCTAGAAAAATGTATGATGGTGAAATATGGTGTATGGAAGGTTCACATTAACCAAGGCTCAACATAACACTTTAGGATGGTTGGATTTTCCTAGGGTGGTTGTCCACGGTTGCTACAATACAGAAATTTGGATTAGGGGTTGGTATGCCTTGGCAGAAGGTGAAGAAGATTTATATGAGGCTGGTGGGATGAGTTCCTCCCTATATATCAACAATCTCTACAACAAAACATGTTCTTCTCTTCATTTATGCATAACCTCATATAAATAGGGAAAATATGAGTTGAATTTGAGAAAACTGATTTATTGATAGCTAATGACTAGATCTATGAAATGATGTGCCTTCTCAAACTACAAAAAAATCAAGAAACAATATGACAACTACGGGCGCTTCCAAGAAATCATAAATAACGATCTATTTAACAATGAACCCTAAGTTATGCAATGATCAGAAGATAAATATGTTTTTGGGGCTATGAGAGTGGGGCCCTCAAACCATGATTTGATCAGGGAGATGGGGAAGAGGCCACTGTCACAAGGTTTTCTGAAGTATTCTTTCTCACTATTGTACCACTGATCTACTTCTTCAACTAACGGAGATAATACTAAATAATCATTCAAATGCTTGTTAAACTAAACAAAGAAGAAATAACTTCAGCAGCTAACTATGATTTTAATCTAAGAATAAATGTACAAAAAGAGGAACCTTTGCTACTAGGCTTGGGCCCTAACCCAAGGGCTTCATCCCTCTGAACCAACTCAGTGTTGTATCAAGGTAATCCTTTTAATTATCATCAAAATGTCAAATACAACATAATATTAATAGTCACAATGTTTTAGATCTAAATTTCCTCTTGGATACAACAAAAAATTGAATCCTAATGAGGCCCTTGGCCTTCTTATTTATACAGACTAAATATACCAACAAATTCCTAAAAGTTAGGGAGACTTCGCTCCCAAACTCGAGAATGACCTATTTGCACTATCACTAGCTTGGTTTCCAATGAACTCAGTTGGCTTGGATGCTTGTAAGTCCGAGCTGATGAGATATGGTGGAGTAATATTTGAATGCTTTGAGGACTTAAGGAGGGAGAAAAATCTCCTAAAATCCTTCTTGCTTGTCCACTTTGAGTTCCTCCACTTAAATTAGTCCAAAACTGCTCCAATTCCTGCAATTAATCCATATTAGGCCACATGATGTAACATCTCACCTTTACCCTTCTCACTAAGAAAAACATAATAAAATATGTAAGTAAATGTGAGAAAAGTTGATTTTAATAAGTTGGAGAGTGGCACTAATACCCATATAGTTTGCCTATTGACGAGCCTCATCATCACCCCCCTACTGAATGTATTCCTCATCCTCTAAGAAACTTAGTCTATGTCCATATCTTTCATAGCTCTTGTGGCCTCTCTGACATCCCAGACCTCTCTTGATGGAGTTTCCTCTTGAGGATAGAACCCTTCATGTTTCTCTATTTCTTCCCACTTCTTTCTTTCCTCCTCTTCCTTCCTATCTTCCAACATAGCCAACAACAAGGGTTGACCAAGTTTCAAACCAATCAAATTGATTTTTAGTCTCTACATGGAATTCTTATATAGTGGGGTCCTTTCTAGTGCATTCCTCAACCTCTCAGGGGAATGGTACTCTCTGATCCTTAAACTGTGTGGCGAGTTGCTCCATATCCTCTGGCATGCTTGCTGGCTTTCATTTCCTAGCATCCTCAAGGTGTTTTCAAAGTGGGTGATGGCATGTTTTTGTGTAGCTAGGTATCTTGGTGAAAGTTGGGCATCATTGGAGATTATGTTGTGGTTGCTAATGACAACCATGGAATTAATCTGTTCTACTCTGATGTAAAGGGGCTCCCCTTCTTCTTTCTCCAATATTCTCTTCACCTCCTTAGCCCTGGCCTCCTCATGACTCATCCATGATGTAAGGGCCATTAGTTGTAAATCCCCCAACTTTTCATTGGGGTCCCACACATCCAAATTTGTTAAGGCCAAGTTGTGTAGGTAAAATTCAAATATCTTGGCCTTATCTCCTAGGGTTCTCTTTTCACATAGTTCAATGACTTGTCTATAGTCTTGGAAAGGCATAGTCCCATGTTGTGCTAGTGTCTTGATCTGAAATGGAAGCCATTGATCCTCGAGGTATAGTGCATATGATCTTGATGGCATCCTGCATTGAAGTGCCTCCATGGAGAGGCTTTCCAATAAGCCATGGTGTCCAATTG
This sequence comes from Pinus taeda, assembly GCA_000404065.3. NCBI lineage: Eukaryota > Viridiplantae > Streptophyta > Pinopsida > Pinales > Pinaceae > Pinus > Pinus taeda. Next base: position 59,203 of record APFE030583646.1, on the reverse strand, counting down.
GCTCTCTTTTGTTGAAGAAAGTGTAACTAGGTTCAGTATTTACAAATCTAATTTTGATCTTTGTACTTGTCAAGAAAAATAAATATTATTTTTTAAATTTTGAGAATGATTTTCTTGCTCATTTCATATGTCTAGGAAAGTCAGAGTCAAAGATCTCTTCTTGAGCATATATGTAATGTCTACCTAGTGACTAGATTAGCCCTCCAAGGCCAGCACAATCATCATGAAGAAAATAACAAGAAAAATAATAAAGAGAGATGTCATGTCGGCCTCAAATCGAACTAAATAAACTAAAGAATGTCATGTTGGTTCAATAAAAGGTCAGAACACTTCACACAATCATGTAGGCTAAAATATAGAGGCCTAAATACCTACATACGTAGTTAGGGTTACCAAAAAAGAGCAAGATATAACATTTTCTTCTCTGAAACTTGGATGGTGTAGTAGGTACAAGAATCTTGGATCAATACAACAGAGAAGAAGTCAAACAAAGATTCCATTACAAGAGATCCACATTACATGAGTTAGAATTTTGATATTTCAGGTAAGTACAAACATCACTGTAATTTTGGATAGGCACACGAAGGCTCAGTCTCGGATGCCTCTACAATTCCATGGATAATTACAATGAGGAAAGATTTAGTCTCATCCTTCTTAGTGGTGGAAATCTCAGAATACCTACAATCATGATCTCAATACATGGAGAGTAGTCATTATCTCGGTGTAACAACAATAATCGAGGTCTCAATATTGGTCATTCTCTCAACCTACTAACACAGTGAAGCAACCTCACTATCTCTGCATATGTGTGAATAGAAGGACCGTGAAGTGACATCCTCTATCTTAACAAGTATTCTGGAAGCAGTCATGATATTTCTCTAAATACCTTAGTATATAGATCTTAGCTTCATAGTAAAGGTTTCAATGAAGGAATACCATTGATCTTAGTAAAAGTGTAGCAATATTCTTGGTGAAGGTGTAGCAAGGTGTAAAGATCTTAGTGATACAATGATGATGACTTTGGTGTAGCAACAATGATGACTTTAGTAGCAGTGATGATGATATCAGCCATGACGAAGAAGATGATTGGTGTCTTGGTCTTGGAGTGGCATAATATGTTAAGGGTCATGGTCTTGGTATTCATCAAATGTAATCTCTATAAGAAAAATTATGTGTGGGTTTTCCTCTCCAAGAAGGAGAGGTTTTGGCCTTGGCAGAAAGCCTAACATCTTGTGTTCCTGTCTCTTTAGTTTTGGTAGCTATTTGATGAAATAAGAAACACACACTCTAATAATGTCAAAGAGAAGATTATGTTAAGAAGAAAATTAAAATGCCTCACAAATAGTTATCAACTTAAACAAGAATGACATCAATCCTACTTGCCCTAGATTATTCAACATATTTTTCCTGCAACTGCCTCCTTATCCATGTGATTTATGCCTATAGTTGAGATATCATAATTTTTCCCATGTCTCTCATCTCACTCAACTCCCTGCCCATCTCTAGGATTTTCTCTTCCATATGGCCCACATCTTCTACCTTCTTTTACTTGGAAATTTTCATCCAGTGATGTGTCCTTCCTCTCTCTTTATCAAGCTCAAAGAAGACAGGGATTGCAAATTTAGGTGGTATTATTATTCCTCCCTCAATGAACTTGTAGTAAGTTCTTAGATTTGGTTGTGGACTAGGCTCATGCAACCCCTGGAATTCCCCATCAGATGTTTTTGGAGAAGTTTCCCCCTCTTGCACTTGTGGTGTTACTTCCTTTCCTTCCCTCTGCCCCTGTTGTCCTAATTCCTATAACTTTTTTTTTTTCTTGTAGGACTGACAAAGTTTCATATAGGACTGACAGAGTTTCCTGTAGGACTACGTAAGGATCCTATAGAAGGATTTTTCCTCTCTGTAATGGTGTCACAGGTGCCTTCTCTTGATTTTTTGATGTTGACCTGGTGACAGGATTCCAAACATATGTGATGGGAACCTTCTAGGTAGCTTTTTTTGATGTGCCCTCTTCAACTTTCATTCCCAAGGAAACTAGCTCTTCCTTATTTTGTGGTGACTCCTCAAATATAATGGGAGTCCTTGTGGGTGTTTGTGGCCTCCCCTGATTGATCCTGGTGCTTCTTCTTGTTTTTAAATAGAGGGGAGTCTTCCTCTGCCTTTTCCCTTTTGTCTTGATGGGTGTGCTTAGGGAAGTCAAGGAAGCAGTTTCCTCCTTCTCAGTGGGCTTAGGAGTCAACCTTGGGGATTTATTCCCTTCTTTGGTATGTTCCTTAGGGCTTTCCTCTTCCTTCTTCTCTTCCTCTTCACCTTCCTCTTCTTCTCTTTCTTTTCCTTCTTCCTCCTTTGTTTTATCTGTTTCTGCCTCCTATTCTTCTTCTGCCTCTTCTTCTTCTTCTTCTCCTGCCTCCTCTTCACCACTAGAGATTGGGTCCATATCATATTCAAGGGTTTAGATTTCAATTACAGCCTCTTTTTCCATGTCTCTAAATGTGTACCATAGAATAGGAATTCTTAATTGGCTCAAGGCATCCTCTAGTATTAGCTTAATGAGTCCATGATGTGCCAATTGTTGATGTTTCCCTTCTTGTAACCTTTGGCTCATGTCTATCATTGACTGCAATAGGAAAAAGGAACACTAAGCATTTGGTTTGTGGGTAGATCCTCTCCAAATATCAACTCATGGAGGAGTATAAATTAGTAGCCAATGACTACACTGAGCCCCCCTTCACAAGAAATTTATTTGAGAATGTGATAGCTTACCTGATTCCAAGGATGGGGAAGGCTCTCCCTTCTGACCCCATTTTTGTCCTCAATTGGCTCTTCATCATTTAGGAAAAAAACATTCTTAGAAAAAGTGTTTCTAGCCTTATCCTCCTTTCTCCATTGCACCCATTGTGGAAGTGTGGTGACTCTCTTGATCACCTCAGGGTTGATTGCCATGGAAAATTCCTGAGCTATATCATCATTGACTGGTTCTAGACTGAGGGTTGAGTGCCATGGAAAATTCCTGAGCTATATCATCATCATACCCTCTGAGAAACTCAAAGAATCCCAACCAATAATCTTTCCTAAATATATCTACCATAGGGCAATGAAGGTGGATCTTGGATGTGTCTATGGGTTCCCTTCTATTGAATACTTCTCCCATTTCTCTTCTTTGGTTAGCTAACTATAGGAGGTTTTGTAGGCTAGCCTTAGTGTGAGTTTAGGTTGACTGAGAGTTTAGAATTTTTTCTGGATGACTGCAATTTTTACCCTTTCCTATCTCTGCACAAGTTTCTTTAAACTTCACAAAAATTTGTCTAAACCCCAGGGCCACTATAATTACTAGAAAATTTCATATTTGTCCCTTTCATTCTTCCCTATATATCAAGTCAAAAACACAGGAGAGATGGGCCACCTACCTTTTACTATGATGCTCTGGATGATGGAAATTTCTCACCAACTGGACCCTAGGCACCCACTTGCAAATTTCTTGTGAATTTCTAGTGCTTCATGTAGCTCCATGAGTTTATTGTAGTTTCCTATAGCTCTATTTCATGTAGGGTAGCCAAAATAGGGTTTGCTTCCTTGATGTCTCTCCAAGGTAGTCCCAGTCTCTCTGATCTCGAAATGAACAATTGGTGCATGAAATTTTGGATTTTTTTCTATTTACGGTTGATTCCTTGGGGCGTTGTGTTGGTTGGCAGTAGTACGGGATTTCCTCACTGGGATCATTGGCCCACCAGTGATGATCATGCAACCTTCCCTTGTAATTATCACTCACTCTCACATAACTAAATTGGCCACCTTTTTTATTGATTCTCCTTGATGTGATAGTCCAAGATGACATGTTGGCTGGGAGTTTACATTTTGTCTTTGAGATGAGGGTGGCCAAATTAACTGGCCACCTCTATATTATAAAATAACTTTTTCACATTCCTTACACTTTTAGCATATTGTACTTGAGGAAGAGTTTGGATGAGGTTCCATACATATGCCTGCCTTTTATGGTCAATGCATGTTGGAGGATGACCTTGTTGTGCTTCTTGCTCAGGTGAGTGCCCTCCTTTGGTCTTTTTTTTTTTTAATTTCTTCATGTTGATGTAGTTGTCTTCTGGTTGTGTCATGTGTGTAGGTGCTTGGTATCCTTGATGTTGTTGCTGAGCTCTAGACATGAGGCACAAGGCTTTTAGAGATGCCAGAGACCCCTATTTTCATTGGTGGTGAAGGAGAATGAAACAATGGCATGTTGCAGCTATAATACAGGCAGCTACAGGAGATATTGTAGCTGCTATAGGAAACCCTATAACTAGGTGCCTCAGGGGAGGTTTTAACCTAGGGATCTTTTTATTTTCCTTTTGTCACTCCTGGTCGGCCTCAAGGATATTTTCAACCCAAGAGTTGGCCTTAGGTGCCTCATAGACATTTTCACCTAGGTCCCTTATTGTTTTTTTTTTTTTTCAAAAATAAAAATAGTCTTCAAGAATTGGGTGAGTTATAAGCTAAGACACTTCCAATCACATTCACTTCCTTACTGATGGTATTGATGAAATCCTCCCTTGACATAGGCCTTTTATAGGCTTTCAATCTCTACCCATTGACAAGCAAGGGGATACCTTCTTCATCAATGGTCTTGATTTTCATAGCCCCATTTTCATGACATTTTTATATCAGATATGGGACCAACCACCTGGTCATTAATTTTCCTTTGAAATCCTTGAACCTAGATTCATATAGCAGAGCCCAATCTCCTTCTTGAAAAACTTTGTCCTTGATTTTTTTGTCATGCCAAACCTTTCTCTTTACTTGAATAACTTCAGTATGTATGAGGGCCTGCATCCTGAATTCATCCAAACCATTGAGATGGAGCAGCCTCTCCTGTTGTGCCTTTGTAACATTGTTTCTGGGAAAACTAGTATTCCTAAAGAATGCTAGCCCTCTAGGTTTGGTAGCTACCCTAGAAACAACAATGTAAAGCAATTCAATGATTTTTTCCTATGTGTAGTAGATAAGAGAAAGATAATGGAACCAACTGGGAACTTCTGCTAATCCCTTGCTTGATCTCTCTCTCCTTTGGTAGATCCTGCAACTCCTCCCCATACCTAACACACTTGGAGAGTACCTGCACAAGTACAACAACAAAGAACTGTCAAAGCATCATGATCTATTACAACATAAACATTATAGAATTAGATATATAATGAACAAATGATAGAATTCACAATTGCACAAGGGTATGGGAGAAAACTTGAAGAGCTTTATTAATAGAAAGGAGAATTACAACCCAGTTGTCTGATCCAATGCCATCCTCCCAGCTTCAATCCTTCTTCACCTCATGAAATAGCAAGATCACACCAACAAGAATACAATTCTCTCTCCTCAATGACAAATTATCAGCACGTTCTTGCAATTCACAATATTCCAGCCTCTAGATCTCTTGGATGAGGGATCCATTTATAGATGTTTGAAAGGGTGTGAGTCATCCATGGGGCTTGATTAGTGTCATTCCACTTGTTATAATTGGTTCCACAAGAGAAGGGATTGGATATGGTTTCCTAGTTCCCCTGTTCATCCTTGGGCGAATTCAGAGAGGTAAGTGGCATAGGAGAAGTTTCTAGAAAAATCCATGAGCAACCAACTAACAAATTGTCCCAAAAATTCATCCATCCTCACCCATTGCACCCTATAGAGGGCCTAAATAGTATGCATCACACCCTGGCAGTTTACCACTCAGTATGCATCGCACTTTGCTAATGGAGTAGTCAGTATGGTTCAATTTAGGCAATTTCTGGATGGTTTCTCAGATGGAACTTTTGGGGAATGATGTATTCAGATGACTATTTTCCTTTAGGGTATGAAACAACTCTTTTAGGGGTTGATGAGCCCTAATACATCAACATATAAGTTTGGGGTTGATGTGGCAAAATATTTCTATAACATTTTCCCCCTAAGGCATGAGGTCGTAAAGATTCATGTCTTGTGAAATGCTTTATCATGAGGATCTGAAGTTTCAAATTGGAAGGTGACCTGCATAAGTTACAATACAATACATCATCATAATATGATTTTCATGATCTAGCTGAGGGAGGCATTTCCATGCTTAGCTTTATAAATTTCATTTCGTGTACATAGATCAGATAGTCGTCTGCAGGTACAGACTCGTGATTATATAGATATAGAGTCATTATCCATGATTAGGATGACTATTTGTGTAGTGCCTTTATACATTTGATGTTTTTATATCCCTGAATATATCGCAGACCAGATGGATGAAACTAGATCCGAGGTCTTCAAACTCATTCAATCTTCGCTCGATGTACAAGTCAAACCATGTGAAGAGATGTTCTGAAGTCGAACATGGAAAGAACTCGCCTGATTACCAGCCAATGATGTGAGTTGTTGACAGACGTGATAGGGATCACCGATAATGATAATGATCCTTAAGGTACTATAGTACAATTCACATGGTGTGAATAGATGATTTGATGTCAAACACCACTCAAAATCTTTCGGTCGAAGGCCATTGATGTCAACCTATCGCCGGAAGTGAGAAACTTGCCATTGATGTGTGCAAGCTTCAAAGCACTAAAAGGGTTGTTTCTAAGTCAACTTCTTGGAAAATGAGCTGATGTCAACAAGAAGTGACTCATCGTAGGAGCGCCTTGATGTATCCCACATCTACAATGCGAAATGAAGCAAATTATTTCTGGAGGTGAAAATGAAATGATGACACAAGGTTCAGGAGTGGTGGTCATGAAAAAATGAAGGTTAGAGGTATTGCAGTGTATGAGACATTAACTAGATGGTGATTTCTCAAATGAATGACTTCTCTTGAACATGTTGGCGACACTGAGATGAATTGGTAGCATTAACCCCAAAATATGGATGGTATGAAAGACCAATGGTATGATGACCGGTGAATGGAATAACCCAACCCAACTCAATCATGGAGATGAAGTGAAAGTGTCATGTTCAAGAGTGACTTGCTACCATAAATTCTTCAAGTTTTTTTCCTTTTTCCCTATTCAATGATGACTAGTGCCTCTTTATTTTTGTCAAGCTTGAGGAGGATAACATATGTTTGTTCTATAATTCACCCTTCAAGCAAACGTATCACTATTTAATGTTTTAACGAGTCTAGCGACAGTGAAACTCGGTCTCGTCTGGATGGACAAGTTTGTCGCTATAGTTTTAATGAGTTTAACAGCAAGGATAACTTGGTCCTTTTCATGTTTAGAGAGTTTGAAAAGGGACGATAAGAAAACTCCATAAGTTCTTTTTTGTAAAATAATCCCTCAGGTCTGAAAAGGATAAAATAATACAAGAGGGATGACATTTCCAATACTTTAACGAGCTGGAAAAGACAAGCGCTCGACAATATTTTCATGTTTAATGAGTCTAAAAAGGGTTTAAAGAGGTCTCAATCATTTTTATTTTCATTTTTGAATCAAAGCTCAAAAAGAAGACAAAAATTTTGCTTGGTGGGCAAAGATGTTCAATTCACTGTTTAGCACATTAGATTCTTTCATCAATTGTTCAACCTACTCAAAAATCCATTAAATTGATTAGAAATACATATATATGGACAAAAAATGAACTACAACTAACATTTCACTTTGAAGTACATGAAAAGTAAATATAAAAAGTAGTTTTAACATTTCATTTTCATCATTCATTTCAAATTTTGGATTTGGAGCTCTGAAGCGATTTTCCCCCTCAAATTTCACCATTCAATTTCGGGAGATCCTGTGGGCCATTCTCTACACCGTCAGGACCAACTAGGAGTTATCCTCTAGCTCTTCATTTTTATTCCATCTTTTCTCAATTCTGGGCAAGTTTTTTCACTTTTCTGGGCCCCTGGGGTTTAAATATTTCACCCCAACCATCACACCTAGCTTGTATCGAAAGGTGCGATGCATAATGAGCTGCCAATAGGCTAGTCAGTATGCATCTCACTTTGCTCAAAGGTAGGGTGCGATGGGTGCAAAAAGGAAACTTTATACAGTGTTTTTTCATCAAAGTTTTATCTGGTTTTGCTCAAAATTGGATCCTAACTCATCTATTGTTTGCATTTCAGATATTTTTTGGATCAAGATGGTTGTCACATGGCATGAATGAGAACCTGAAGAGGAGGATATGATTGCTTTACATGACCAGGGCACAATGGATGCATTAAGAAACAATGGTTTAGTGAAGTTTTTCCGCATATCTAGCATGAGACAATAGATCAGTTTGTTGCAGTATCTTCTCAATGCTTGGGATGCTATTGACCAGGTATTCCAGATCAGAGGTAAATATATTCCTTTCACGGTTGAGGATATTTATTTTCTAATGGGTTTGTGGAGGCGTGGTGCCCCTCTTTTGCTATCAGGATTTGCTCGTGGGGGTGAATCTGTGAAAGATTACATTCATCAATTCTGCAAGGATGTATCTGAAACCAGTAAAGATGGTAAGATTAATATCCGGAATGTTATTGATCAACCTTTGAGGACCATTCTATTTACCTTTGCTAGATTGGCTGGCAGTGCGACCTTACATTTAGCGAATAGATCCTACATGCAATATGCCTTGGAATGCCTGGAACCGAAGGTTTTCAATTGGTGTGAGGCAATACTTCCTGTCATAAAAGAACAATTATCCAAAGTAAAGAATGGAAGAACCAAGAACTTTGGTTATGGATCAATATTGACTACTTTTCCTTTGGAAATAATTCTACAGACGCAACCTCAAAACATTTCACTAGGACTGCCTGCACCGATGGAACCACAGATGCAAATATGGGTGGACCTTATGGCTAGACATGCTGGCTAGTCACAAATATCCTTCTCATATGCCTTTTTCAAGTGGTTCAACCACCAGGAGATGGTGTTTGCGGAGTACTAATATACCGGGATAGATATTCGAGGTGATCCAGATTTGGCTTTACCAGCTGGTGAGCAGTGGAGTGCTATAGGTAAAATGATTTGACCACATCTTTGTTTTTAAGTTTTATATTGTTTTTGTGTTTTTGATGTTACCAAGACTAAACAAACTCATATGTGTGTGCAGATATTGGACCAGTGCAACCAGTGGCATGCCCACGGGAAGTAGATGATGCTCCAGCAGGGGAGGCTGTAGGGAGGGCCGTCCTTCGGGATTTGGATATATCAAAGACCCTGGTAGTGCTGCAGGATCAGATCGAGGGCCTCACTCTCGGCATTCAAGATGTTAGGACCGATGAGTTACCTTTGAGGTTACAATGCCATACTACTGGTTTACAGAGTCGTTGGACTAGACTCTTGTGCATGATAGCATAGGCGGTGACATGTTATCACCAGTATCACTAGTCTAGGATGTTTTTCTACATTCATTTTGAGTTTCTTGGTCAGATGACCAATTTTGTCTTGGACTCAAAACATTTTGTGAAAACTTATAAACAACTATCTACTTTGACTTTTGGAGTTTTATTTTGGCTAAGTGATGAAATCCCAATGCAAATGTTGATGTGAAATGCTTTCTTTACATATGCTGCAAATTTCTATTTAACACATAGTTTGCTAATGAATCAGTCAATGTGTTTAAGTTTCTGGAAATGTACTAATATTGAATGAAATCAAAATGTCTTTCCAAAATCCTAACTTTCAGGAACATGCGACGAATAGCTGGGTTCTGAACGAAATAAACGCCCGTAAGCTGTAGAATGACGAGTTGTGAATCTAGCCTAAGAATGAGTTGGCGTATGCCATGTGAAATGGCATCATAGAGAAGTTCAGTCAACGCGCTATACTCAGCGATGTTGTTCGCTGGTCGACCAATACATATCCCCCTGAAACTCACTAAGTCGCCGCTTGGAGTGAAGATGGCCGAGGCCGCCGCAGAATATAGGTTCTGCATGCTACGACTAGCTCCATCAGCATACCAAACAAATGGTTCCAAAAATTTTGACATCTGCAACAAATGTGAAGTGGATTACCTAACAAAAATGACAACTCTAAAAGAAAACACTAAAAAATGCAATAAAATCATATGTACAATGAGTTTACTACACTTAATCAAGCATAGTAATGTTTAAGATACAACTCGTTTCGAGGCTGCGCCAGTGGAATCCCATCATAATCGACTAACTTGTAGGCTCCTTTTGTCAATACATGTTTAACAATGTAAGGGCCCATCCATAATGGTTCAAATTAACCAGCTCATAATTTGTCAGAGTCCTGATTGTAAAGCAAGACCAGGTCACCTTCTGAGAAGACACGAGGCTTAACATTTTTTTCATATTGTGCCTTGATGCGTTTCTTATGTGCTTCGTTAGCCAATGCAGCATCATGACAAGTTTCATCCCAATGGATTAACTCCAAGAAACCAGCTTCTTCTTCAGAATTTTCGGGAAGCAAGTTGATTGCAAGCTTCAGGGATGAGATTTCACACTGAATTGGTAAGACTGCTTCTAGACCATACACCAACTAAAAGGGTGTAAATCTGGTCGCATTTCTCACCGAAGTCCTATATGCCCACAGAGCTGAGTACATGATTAAATAGCAATTCTGTTTATGGACTCCAATCATTCTTTGTAGCATGCGCTTAAGGACTTTGTTGATTGCCTCAACTTTTTTGTTAGCCTATGGATAATATGGAGTGGAACTATCATGGGACAGTCCCAATTTGGTAGTTAATTTGATCATCATGTGATTGCAAAAATGCGACCCATGATCTGTGACTATAGCCTATGGAACACCGAATCTATAAACTACATGATTGAAAAAAAAGAGTGCAGCCGTTTCACCACTATTGTTCAATGTAGGCATCACCTTGGCCCATTTTGTAAAGTAGTTGACAATGACTATAATATACCCATGCCCCCCGGCCGAGGTGGGGTTACATGTCATGAAATAAATGCCCCATTTAGCGAATGGGCCAATAACAACAAATGGATGTAAAGGTGCTAGTGGTAATCTAGTTTTGTGATAAAAAATCTGACAGGCATGGAAACTTATGACTGCCAGTATGCAATCTTTGAATATGGTGGGCTAGAAGTAACCAGCTCGTAAGATCTTTTGTGCAATAGCGTAACCAAATAGATGCCCCCGACAATCACCTGAATGATAATCATTCAAAACATTTTTGGCCTTCTCATGCGTGAGGCACCTTCGTAAAATCGTATCAACACCACAATGATAAAGTGTATCACCAATGATCAGATAATCTTTCGCTTCGTATCGAGTACATCGTTTTTCAGAGCGAGAGGTGTTAGGCCTAAAAGTTTGGTTCTGGAGATAGATTAGTATATGTTTTCAGATGATTTTTAAGGATGGAAATTGTCCTATTTCTTCTTATTATTTTTTCCCTTTCTTCTTGCCCCCTAGTTGCTTTGGATTTTTGCCTTTGTCAGATGACATGGCATTAATCTCCAAGGCAAGAGAATTGTCATTTGCATTTTGACTAGAAACAACAAGAGTTTGACCAGATGGACCTCTTGTAGTTTGTGTGCTTGAGGAATGGATCACACTGTCACCGGCATGAGAGTCCCTACTCGATTTAGGAGGAGGTGGAATGGAAAAATTTGGTCTAGGAGCATTACAAATTTTGTCGTAGAGTGTGCCAGATTGTGTATAGATCAAATCTAAATATTGGGCATGAGTAATGACTTTATCTTTTGTGACAACTCCTCGTTTTGCCACATCCTCAGTGATAGATGGCAATAAGGACTTAATAAACCACTCAGCTAAAAGCTGATCTGGAACATACGTCTTCACCATTCAATGACAATACTGCCACTCATGAATATGGTTAGATATGTGAGTGGGCGTTGTCTGTTTAGAATTGGTAAGAATTTTTGTTCCAGTTTCGTACCTGATGGGTAACTAAAAGTGGGTTAGAAAGGTAGTGGCAAGGATGGTGAAGTTATTGAACGAAGCTCTAGGCAATTCAATATACCATTTCGCTGTTGGGCCAGTAAGCGTTCTTTAAAAAACGCGAAGTCTAATCGAGTCATCATTCAGAGTGTTGGATGAACACCATAAATGAAAAGTCATTACATGATTTGACGGGTCTTCACCTGGATTTCCATTGAACTTAGGAATATCAGAGGGGAGTTTATGAGGAATCGGCGGCCACCAAGGGGCGCATGGAGTTGGATCATTCATGAGCCAGTTCAAATCTAGTAGTTCTATAGTTGCTACAAAAGGCAACTACTGATTCAAGTTGGGTGGAGCATACCTAGGATATGATGGAATCGCCTGAGCAGTAGGTCTTTGCATACCAGCATAAGGCATCTATTGCTGGTAACCCTGATAATGTTGTTCGACATAACCAGTATAGAGTGGTTGTTGATAACCGGTTTCGAAAGGAAACTGTCCATAACCTAAAAGCCTTATTGCCTAGGTCATCGATAGACTTGATATTGACCAAATCCATTCTGAGCTTGTGAACCAAGCCGAAACTGAGGTTGGGTTTGCTGGAATTGCGGTTGTTGATATTGGGCCAGCCATGGTTGTTAGAACATTTGTTGTTTCCAAGTACCTGATGATTGACCAATTTGCGGATTAAAAATAACTGTTTGTGCCTGAGTCATTCCAGATAAAGGAGCACTAACCTAAGGTTGCGGTTGAGCTATAGATACAAGTGGTTGTTGTATCACAACCTGAGAGACTTGAGTCTTCTTCCTTGAAACTTGAGGTTGCGAGGAAGAAGGAGTAGGTTGAGGTTGAGACACAACAAGTTGTGCTTGTGTTTGCGACACAGTCATAATAGTAGGTGTAGTGGGAATATTCGACACAGGTTTGATCGATTGTGTTGGATATACAACCCTTGGTTGTTCTAGTAGTATTGGTATCCAACCACTAGATGTAATTCCAGTTTGACCTGAATATTGTTGGAAAGTCTCATATGGTAGTCCCCCAGAAAAGAGATGAAACGGTGAATACGCATACTGCTCTCCATATGGTAGCAGTCTAGTGTTTAAAGGATATATCAGTCTTTGATGACTGGATTGCCCATATTGATACAGATATGCAGGATCAAATGGTTGAGTTTCAACATAAGAAAAACAAGATGGGAGTCTGGATGAATAAATGGAAGTAGACCATGGCGTCGAAGTAGCCCCTAAGTGGACTCTAGCTAGTGATTGATAACCAGTTGGAATGGATGGTGTACCATATAAATATGACTCAGGTGTACCAGAAAACATTGTAGGAATAGAAACAGGAGATTCCTCCATGGCTGCATTAGATGACACATTCCTAGATGTTGATGGTTACTCAGACATGGTTAGTCTATTCAAAAGCTCTCCGAGCGATTCGACAGGAACTTGTGATGAAGTAGGATTAAAAGAACCAATCTCAGGAGTAGAAGGATACAAATGAATACCAATTCCAAAATGAAATGGGGTAATAGATGGGGGATCCTCTACTATCTCCTCTATAACAATCAGACCAGGTGGAAGAGGTAGGCCATCAGGTCCATAAAATACTTTTGGAGCTGAAGAAGGTATAGCTTCTATAGTGACAGATACTGGAGGGGTGACACCTTCTGAATACTGAAACTCAAAGTCCATATGTTCAGGTAAATGAACTTCAGTCTCAAAGGGAGGTTCTTGAACAACTACTGGTTCAAATGTAGCCTCGATTTGAACTGACATGGGTTCTAGATCAACTCTAGATGGATTTTTTTCAGATACAAAAGTGTCTACTGTTACACTAGGATCAGTTCTAATGTCCTCTTGTAATTGCAGAACTTCCTCTTTGAAGGCAGATGTATCAGAAATAATTGGAGTAACTGGAGTCTCTGATGTTGTTGAAACAAAAGTTTCAAATAAACCAGATGAAGTGGTCTCTGTTAAACAAGACCGCTTTATTCGGATTGGCTTCGCTTCTGGAGGCAAATATGGTTGACTCGCTAATCTCCACGAACGAGGGGGTTTTGATTGACTTTCTTCCATGATTGCAGATTACTTGATCAACTCAAAATTAGGGGGAAAATGATGTTATTCTGAATTCAATTAATTTTAATGACGCTTGGACACAAATTTTCTTTTTCAGTTTTTAAGAGTCGATAAAAAGCTAAAGATGACTCTAGTCTCCTTTGATTTTTAATGAGCCTGAAAGGACAAGTGCTCAGATGGACATTTTCTTTTAGAGAGTAAAAAAGGAATGAAAATGACTACTTTGGAAAATCTAGACAAAGGAATTACCAAACCAATCACAAAACTGCAATATACACCTTGGTGATAAATGAAAGAGAAATTACCAAGGACTTATGTACGGCAATCAATCTTCCCAATTGTTGTGTTCAGTGCATTGCGATCAATAAGGCGTCAGACTCGGTTTCCTATGGATAAAGGATTTAAGCCTATTGTGGTCTCCTAATATATATGCGACGGTACGGGGAGCACAAGTCTGTGCTAGCACTTGTCGTATCAAGGAGGAGGAATCACCCATCCTTCAATGAAAATGATAGCCACTAGTTTTAATGACGCTAGAACACGTCACTAGCCTAGATCTCTAGATATGTTTCATTAAGTTCCAAAGCATTGTTAGGTTCATTGAAATTCATTTTAAAGTTGATCTTGTTTAGAGTTTTCCTTTCAATGGTTCACCGCGTAATGATGATCTAAAATTCCTAAGATGCAATCTACAATGATAAACAATCTTTTTTTATTTGAGCAATGAAAATCCTAGCTACTAGGGAAAGAAGATAACAGTGCTTTTAAGAAAAGAGCAAAGAGCACACACTAGTGCATTTCCCTAAGTCATCTTTTCACACACAAATCATAAAATACTAAATGCAAATGCATGTATTTGTTTTCGCTTTCCTTAATGTGAAAGATGCAAAAAATAAAACTAAATGCAACAAAGATCTGAAATATTTCACTCAAAAAGACATTTTCGACAATTTCTTCTTCAAAAAGAGAAAGGAAGACTCAAAACGACACTTTCAATTTCGAATAAGGATTCTCAATATGCATAGTATCCCTGTGACCTTTAGGCCCCATAACACCATTCGTTCGTCCCTCAGGTCGGCAAAGGATCCTATTGACCCCAAGGATATGAAAGGGGTTTATATTATCCCCTGCTCCTGTGGGACCCCCTATATTGGTGAGACCGGTCGCTCCATTAATCAAAGGATTAGTGAGCACACAACTAACCTTAAGCATAGAAGAGCTAAGACCTCTGCTTTAGCTGAACATGTAGAAAAAACCAATCATCATGTTTTCATTGAGGTGGCTAGTGTTATTGCTAAGGTTTCGCATTTCCACCATCGGAAATTTAGGGAAGCTCTTGAGATTGAAAAGAGGCTGAGCAATCTCAATAGAGAGGATGGCTGGAAAAATAGTAGGTGCTGGATTCCAGCACTCTCTTCTTAGTTGTTTATTCGGCCCCCTCCTTGTTTCTTGGGCTTGTTTCTCTCGCCTCGTATTTTTATTTCCCCCCTCTTATTTTTATTTATCATTAGTTATTATTTTTATTTTATT
>APFE030583646.1:29985-43589 GCA_000404065.3 Pinus taeda | reverse complement strand
ATATAGTCGTTGGAGACTCTACTCAGACTATTTAACTTGCTAAGCTGGATCTGTTTCTTCAACTTGTCCTGACGATGAACCACACTAGCTGGTTCGAAACGCGTCGACAAATGGTTTCTCATGTGATTTTTGCCGAAAAATCTCTCATAAACTTGATATGGATCACAAAAGCCTCAACTCTACAATAAAAATTCTTTCGACACTTTGAATGTAAACAAATCAAATCAACTGCATCAAGAAAAAGTTTAATCGACTATTAAGGGAAGGAAGAATTTACGACACTTCTCTTTTCGACAAAAAATGACAATTACTACACTTTTTGTATCAAAGCGACAAATCAACTAAAACAACTTTTCGACAAAGGATTGTAAATGAGAAACAAATACACAAAAACATTCACTAATCCTAATGTAATTGAGGATGATCTAAGTGATGCAAGTAGGCTTCAATGAAGAGGTACTATTCATATGCAGCGAAACAACCAAACAAAACTAAAAATAGGTCAAAACCCCTCAATTTCTAGATGGAAAAGGAGTTCAGTCAATCATCACACCTAGGCTTCACAAAAATTTAGATGCATCGCACTTACTACACTCCGGAGGTGCTATGCATACTGAGTCACAGTGGAAGACAGTGCGATGGTCCAGGGAGCGCAACTGAAATGGGTTTTGGCTTAAATTTGGAGTTGTTTTCAATGAATTAAGTTGGGTTTTGATGAACAATGGTGAGCAAAGTATGATGGAATGTCTTGAGAGGTTACTGAGCTACCAAAAGGGCATCTAGATGTGCTTGCAAGTAAAATTTTTAATTCATAAACTAAACCAGAGATTGACTTAAGCAACATTCATCTACTATGCAATTGCAAAGCAAGAGCAATTCGAAAGCTACCTGGTTGGCTTCAGTCTCTGTCTATAGTTTATCAAATTGAACATAAAATAGACAATAACAACAAACAAACATCTGGTCTTCCCCAGCAGAGTCGCCAATTTGTTTATGGGAAAATTAGTATTCCTAAAGAATGTTAGCCCTCTAGGTTTGGCAACTACCCTAGAAACAACAGTTTAAAGCAATTCAATGATTTTTTCCTATGTGTAACACATAAGAGAAAGATAATGGAACCAACTTGGAACTTCCTCTTAATCCCTTGCTTGATCTCTCTCTCCTTTGGCAGATCCTGCAACTCCTCTTCGTACTTAACACACTTGGACAGTACCTGCACAAGTACAGCAACAAAGAACCGTCAAAGCATCGTGATCTATTACAACATAAACATTACAGAGTCAGATATATAATGAACAAATGATAGCATTCACAATTGCACAATCATATGGGAGAAAACTTGAAGAGCTTTATTAATAGAAAGGAGAATTACAACCTAGTTGTCTGATCCAACGCCATCCTCCTGGCTTCAATCCTTCTTCACCTCATGAAATAACAAGATCACACCAACAAGAATACAATGCTCTCTCCTTAATGACAAACTATTAGCACTTCCTTGCAATTCACAATATTCTAGCCTCTAGATCTCTTGGATGAGGGATCCATTTATAGATGTTTGCAAGGGTGTGAGTCATCCATGGGGTTTTATTAGTGTCATTCCACTTGTTACAATTGGTTCCAAAAGAGAAGGGATTGGAGATGGTTTCCTAGTTCCCTTGTTCATCCTTGAGCAAATTTAGAGAGGAAAGTGGCACAGGAGAAGTTTCTAGAAGATTCTATGAGAAACCAACTAACAAACTGTCCTGGAAATTTTTCCATCCTCGCCCATCGCACCATATAGAAGGCCTAAATAGTATGCATCGCATCTTGGTAGTGTACCACTCACTATGCATCGCACTTTGCCAATGGAGCTGTCAGTATGGTTCAATTTAGGCAATTTATAGATGGTTTCTCAGATGGAACTTTTGGGGAATGATGTATTTAGATGACTATGTTCCTTTAGGGTATGAAACAACTCTTTTAGGGGTTGATGAGCCCTAATACATCGACATATAAGTTTGGGGTTGATGTGCCCAAATATGTTTATAACAAACATCCAAATCCAATTGCACTTCCATTCTCAAAGTGTTTTACTAAAACTCAATGGAGAGCAGAGCCTTCTTCCCATAGACCAAGTCATAAGGGGTGAAGCCAGTGGTTTTCTTCTAGGTTGTATTATAGTCCCAAGTGGCATCCATTAGTCTATCAGCCAAATATTTTTTGTTGTTGCTCACAACCTTGGTGAGGATGCTTTCCAATGCTTTGTTAGTAACCTATACTTGTCAATTAGCCTGAGGATGATAAGAAATTGACTTCCTGTGTTTTATCTTATGTTGCCTCAACAAATTCTCAATCAAGTGTGATGTGAATTGAGCTACCTCATCAGTGACTAGTTCTCTAGGGTACCCAAACTTGTAAAATACATTCTTCCTTAAGAACTCAACTACTTTCTCTTCTTTCGCTACCTTGATAGCCTTGGTCTCATCCCACTTTGTCAAATAACCATTGCAGACAATTATGTACTTTTTTCCCCTGATAATGGACCAATGGGACCAATGAAATCCATGCCCCACTTGTCAAATGGCTCTAGAGTCACCTAAGGTTGATCCTTCGGAGTAGGTTTCCCCATTCTCTGGCACTGATCACATCGACTGGTGTATCTTCTTGCATATTGGTGGAGAGTGGGCCAATAGTAGCCAGCTTGTAGTACCTTGAAGGTTTTTCTCTTGGCTACAAAATGACCTCCACAAGGCCCATCATGACAAGCTAGATGGATGTCAAAGACTTCCTCCTCCCCAACTCTTCTCCTCAAAATTTGATTTGTGCCTAGCTTGAACATATTTCCCCCAATCCAAGTGAATGGGGCACTCATTCTTATAATTCTGCTTTTTTCCTTGGAGGACAGATCTAGAAGGAACTATGCATCCACTAGGTAGTTGGCTATGCCAAAAATGCATGGAGAGAGAACTGAAATAGAAAATAAATGCTCATCTATAAGCTGATCATCAACCATTCCTTCCTCACCTGCAGAAAAAGAAATTCTAGACAAAATATATACAACTACATTTCCTCTCCAGACTTATCAATGATAGTTAGATCAAACTATTGTAATAAAAGAAACCATATAATAATTTTGGCATTCACTCCAGGCTTTCTCATCAAATATTTGATAGCATCATGGTTAGTATGTACAAAGGTCTGGTAACCAGTGATGTAGTGTCTAAATTTGTTCAAGGAATGGACAACATCTAGGAGATCTTTTTTAGTCACAGTATATTTCAATTCAACCTTGGATAGTTTTTTGCTAATGAAGTAAATGGCATAAGAAAATTTGTCAACTATATGGCCTAGAGCTTCTCCTATATCTTTGTCACAGGAATCAACATGGATGTGGAAAGGAATATCCCAATTTGGGCCACAAAGTATGGGTGCAGTAGTCAACTTGTCCTTTAAGGTTTCTAGGGCATCTTCACAGCTTTCTGACCAACAAAAATAAAAGTCCTTGGCCAATAGTCCAAACAATGGTGAGGCTACTTTGCTAAAGTCCTTTATGGATCTCATGTAGTATTTGGATACGCTGAAGAAACTTTTGACATCCCTTTGCTTTTGAGGATTAGGTATTGGAAATCATACTGAGATGGGGGTGAATAAGTATTATCAGATCTACAATTTTATTTCCCAAACAGATTTATATACGCTACTTCAGCTAAGTGAACTAGCGTGTACATGCGACTGTACTTAAAACAACCAACGTATATGTAGAGAAATTTTGATTTAGACAATTTATCATGTATTGAGCTTTAACCAGTATATTAGAGATTTATTAGATAGTGCAGTAAAAGCAGAATAAATCATCACACATAGGCAACACACATGAACACCAAGATATAAGGTGGAAACCCAATGTGGGTAAAAACCACCTGCTACTTTCATATCTATCTTCTTTTAATAATAAGAAAATCTATTTATAATATTGTACTAGTGCAGACTCATACCAATACGTAGGCACCCACCTACAGAAGGCTGCAAACTTCTCTCATTCTCCAGCTACTACTGGAAGGTAACTACAATCCCCTAGCTCTTGTACTAGCCAATATGTTTACTAGTACATAGGTGCCAACCTACAGAAAACTCCACTCTTCCATTGGGGACCACATTTCATGAATTTTCAGACTGGATACTCCTGGAACACAACACCACAATCTGAAGGCCATGTTTCATCCAATTTTCATACTAGACCCATCAACAACATTGAAACTCAGAAATTCATAACTCCAATACAACCATCAAATACATCTGCATCAACCAATCACTTGAAACTCAATCATCACTTTCTGAATCAACCACAACTGAATCAATCAATCACTTACAACCCATCATCACTGAAGCAAATCACAATCAATCAATCTGATCATTCAAAACACTCTTACCAGAATACAATCATCAGAACAGAATCCAAAACTCTACAACAACAAACAAAGACTACTGAAACTTTAAACATCATGCTTCATAAGCTATACACTACTTCAATGTGTCGAACTAGCATGTATACGCACTTTTATCAAAGGGAACCAATGTACAGATCTGCAAATTCCAATTTATGATGTATATGCTACTTTGATATGCTAAACCAGTGTGCATACGCTCTTTTACTAAAGCTAACCTGCGTACAGATCTGTAAATTCTAACTTAAAACATCACAACTATTCTAGACTTCACGCATACCCAGATCATCACATTTACAAAATAAACCATGCATCACTATTCAAATCTAGACTATTCAAGGTAAAACCACATATAGAGAATACTTTTAAGCCTTTATGATCTCAGTCCATCAACCTTCATCAGCAATATAGGTGCCTCCTTAGATCAGATCAAGCAAACCATTAGAAAATCATTAACCTACACATATGATCCAACAACTCATAAGATATTCAAAATACTTGCACATTTGGCCTAATGATCTTCTCCTCCTTATATAGTTTTAGGCCTTTCTCAATACCATGGACCAAAAATACTTAGGACCAATACCTTGGACCAAATACCTCAGGCCAATTACCTTGGGTCAAATACCTTGGACAAAAAACTTTGTTTTTCCAAGATATTCTCACTTTTCCTTCTGTGAAAGTGCATGTGTACGTATATGCTCCTTTTGTTCAGTAAACCTGTGTATATATGTAGCTTGGAAAAGGTGAACCTATGTATACCTCTCTTTCTTCATTCTTTGTCGTCTAATCTATAATTATTTGACTTGTTGCAGTGTGATATTTCATTTTAGTGAGTTTCCATCAAGGACAACACCTGTATCATAATGCCAACAATCTCCCCCTTTGGACTTGATGACAACAACAACACCAAGACACTCTCCCCCTTTGACATCAAGGGCAAAGGGCAAACCAATATATTCTCTCCTTTTGACATACATTATGTTGTTCATGCTCCCCCTGAGTACATGATGAATTCTCTAATTGAACTCCCCTTTTGTATGTGTTGAGATGCACTGAAACCATCCATGCTCTCCTTGAGCACAAGTAGAGTCTGCAGAAATATTTTCCAAAAGAATAACATGACTCTATAACTCAACTATGTGAGTATGACCTTTCTATCACCAATGACTCATACACACATCCATTCTCCCAACCAAGTGGGGATATACCAAACTTGACTCATCCACCCAACCAAGTGGGGATATACCAATTGTTTATACATGAAAGAAACAATAAATATTACATCATCCATCTTATGCAAAGTGGGGATATAAATTACATCATTTGTCCAATAGGACTCATTCAAATGTATGAAAAGACATATCACATCCTAGACTTTTACATGGCTTAAGCAACGAAAGGTATAAATATCTAATGCCATAGCTAGACTCAGCAACCATAATGTCAACAATGAAGAGTGCGAGTGAAGGTTAATGCTCCCCCTGAACCTGTGCTACTTGTGCATTGTTAACAAGTCAATGATCAAGGCATCTTTGTCAGTTAGATAAAAATTAATGAACATAGCATATCAATAGATTGTGATCATCAACATTAGATAGAGCACCATATCAGAGCCTACCCCATTGTTTTTCTTGTCTAAAAAAAATACATGCTCCTTGTCCCACAGAAACCCACATGTGTACGCGATTCAACTTCATGAAACACACGTATATAATAACCTTTCTCTGAAAAAAAGTAAATTTAACAGTAGGATGATGTAGCAACTACTCCCAGCTTTTGTATGAGATATTCAAATGTTTCTTTAGGCAGTGGTTTAGTGAATATATCAGCAACATGTTATTTGGAGGGAACATACTCCAATTTGACTTTTTGTTCAAGCACTTGTTCACGTAAAAAATGGTATTTGGTGGGCATGTGCTTGGTCTTCGAGTGCATGACTGGAATATTTGAAATATTGATGGAACTTGTATTATCACATAGAATGTAGATGGGTGGAGCATATGTGATTTGAATGTCTTACAAGGTTTGCATCATCTAAAGTAGTTGTGTGCAACAAGAGGTAGCAGCCACATATTCTGCCTCAGCTGTAGATAAGGTAATTGAACTTTGTTTCTTGTTGAGCCAAGACACTAACATGGAACCCATATAGAATGCACCACCACTAGTGCTTTTTCTATCATAAACACTTCCTACCCAATCAGCATCTATATATGCATCAAGAGTAAGATCTGCATCTCTAGGATACCATAAACCAAAGTCTTGAGTTCCTTGAAGATATTTAAAAATTATTTTGACTATCTGAAGATGTGATTCCTTTGAATTTGTTTGGAATCTTCCAACTATTCCTACTGCATGCATGATGTTAGGTTAGGTACTTGTTAAATAAAGCAGACTACCAATCATGGATATGTAATTGGTTGATGTACTGCTATTGATTCATCATTTGAGCTGAGACTGCATCCTGTTACCATTGGGGTACATATAGGTTTATAATCTTCCATTCTTTACTTTTTCAATATTTGTTTGAGATATTTGGTTTGTGAAAGAAAAATACCTTCTTTATTTTGTTGAACTTGTAGACGAAGAAAATAGGTAAGTTCACCAAGCAAGGACATTTCAAATTCCTGCTGCATTACTGAAGCAAAATTCTGACTCATGGATTCTTCATTGCTACCAAAAATGATATCATAAACATAAACAATAATAATTAGCATTTATCAGTTTCAATCTTTGTATATAGATTGCTATCGGATGAACCTTTAGTAAAACCTTGTTGGTGTAGATATTTGTCAAGGTAGTAATACCAGGCCCTTGGAGCCTGTTTCAGACCATAAAGGGCCTTTTTGAGTCTGCATACAAGTTTTGCATCATTTCCAAGAATGAATCCTTCTGGTTGTTCAATATAAACTTCTTCTAAATATCCATTCAAGAAGGCTGATTTTACATCCATTTTATTACTTTTAATTTCTGAAAGCTAGAAAGAGCAAGAAACATCCTTATGGCTTCAAGTCTGGCAAGAGGTGAAAAAGTTTCTTCAAAATATATACCTTCTTGTTGAGCATACCCTTTACAAACAAGTTTGACCTTGTTTCTAATGACTTCTCCATTTTCATTTAGCTTGTTTTTGAATATCCATTTAGTTCCTATAATATTTTTATCATGAGGTCTAGGAACTAATTCCCAAGTATCATTTTTTTCAATTTTCTCAAGTTCTTCGTCCATGGCCTTGACCCAACATTCATATTTGCATGCTTCTTTTACATTTTGAGGTTTAGTGGAGGATAGTAATGCTAGATATCTTGAGGTCCCTGTAATAGTTCTTCTTATCTGTACACCTGCCTCTTTTTCCCCTAAAATTTGAGTTTCTGGATGATTTTTCTAAACATACCTTGACGGAGTCATTTCTTCTACCATTATCTCTTCTTCTGGTGCTTCATTGGTTTCTTCTTTAATATGATTTTGATTTGATGTGGGAAAATAATCCCCATTTTATTCATTGTCATAATCTTTTGTTGATTTTATCTGTTTTGGATTTTTGCAAGCTTCATCAACTACAACATCAATGCTTTCAACAATTTTTCCAAGTATTTTATTATAACATTTTTATCCTTTACTTCTGGAAGAATAACCAAGAAGAATACCTTCATATGCTCTAGGTTCAAACTTACCAAGTTTTTCATCAGTCCTTTTGATATAACATTTGATTCCAAAGACTTTAAAGTATTTTACCATAGGAGTCTTACCATACCAAAGTTCATGTGGAGTTTGAGTGCTATTTACCCGAACATTTGACTGGTTGAGAATAGTTATGGCAGTGAATGCAGCTTCGCCCTAGAAGGTTGCAGGAGTTTCAGATTCATCTAGCATAGCTCGAGCCATTTGTTGAATAGTTCTATTCATTATTTCTACTACTCCATTTTTCTGAGGAGTCCTTGTAGTGGAGAAGCACCTTTTTATTCTATTTTGTTCACAAAAGTCAAAGAATTAATCCGAGGTAAATTCCCCTCCTCGATTAGATCTGAGGCATTTGATTTTTCGATCTAATTCATTTTCAACCAAAGCTCTAAAGGCTTGGAACTTTTCAAATGCTTCATCTTTATGCTTTAGAAGACCTATCCAACACATTCTGGAAAAATCATCAATGAACAAAATAACGTATTCTTCTCCACAAGGTGACTTTTTCCTCGATGGTCCACATAAATCAGTATGGACAAGTTCAAGAGTCTTACTAGTTGATCCTTCTTTTTCCATGAAGTGAACTCTGGTTTGCTTTTTGATTTGACATGGTTTGCGTATTGTATTTTCTGGGATGTTGATATTTGGAAGATCACGGATAGCCTTGAATCTACATGCTTTTCTTATTTTAGAAAAGCTTAGATGTCCCAATCTTCTATACCACAGCTGGTTTTCATCATTTTTTCTTAGATAGCACTGTTGTTGTCCTCCCTTGAGTATGTATAAGTTGTTTGGAGTTCCTTTACCTTTGATCACGGTCTCTCCTATATCAAGCTCATGAACAACACATCTGTTTGATCGAACACCACTTCATTTCCTTGATCACACATTTGACTGACACTCAACAGGTTATGCTTTAAACCATCTACATACATAAAATTTCTAGCTTTAACCTTTTTTTTCAAGAAAATAGAGCCTTTACCTTTTATGATAGCAGAAGTGTCATTTCCAGATGAGACATTCTTTTCCTTTTCTAAGGCATTATATGAGTGAAGTTTTTCTTTGTCACCTGTCATGTGTTTTGAGCATCCACTATCAATGTACCACTAATTTTCTTGTCCTTCTGCATACAAGGCTATACCACATCTTTCTGTTTGAGATTCTTTCCTTCTCCATATCTTGGGATTTAATGGAGTTTGCTCCTCTTGAGATGTTTGCCAAAATTTTCTCCTGCATTCAGATTCTTCATGACCAAAGTTGTTATAGATTGAGCATTCTATTTCATTTCAAGAAGAGAAAAGTTATTATAGGAACTTTTCTTGATCCCTGTTACATTCCTTTGATTTCGTGCTTCTCTAGTCATGATGGTTTTTTAAGCAACACATTGAGCAGCTTTGTGTCCAAAATTATGACATGAAAAACATTGCCCATTAAAGAAGTTCCTGCGACAGTCAAATCTATTGACCTGGTGATTGTAGCTTCTATTGATATTCATCTTTTGAGAAAATTGAGTATGATTTACCTAAGGTTGGTTGTGGCTTCTATTCATCCTTGGAGTAAATTGAGTCTGATTTACTTGGTGATCCGCTTTATGCCTTTGTTGACGATTGTCATACTGTTCACTGGTCTTTGCTGCATCAAGATAGCTTTTGGTGGAGGTTGACGACTTCTGTGATTGAGATGCTTCTTTAGTAGATCCAAGACCTATCTTTATTAGAGGAGAAAGTTCAACTTTGATAATTTCATTTAAAGTTTCTGACCCTTTAGCAAATCTAAGATTGAGAGATTTCATTTTCTCAAGATCCTTTCTTAGACCCACAATTTCACATTCTAGTTTTTCATTGTGTTTTTCTTTTTCAGCAAGTTAGTATGTTAAGGTATCTATAATCATATTATTTTCTTCTAAATAGATGTTGAGTTTAGATATTTGTTCATGAATTTATTCCTCTTCTAAATCATCCCAAAAATTATCATCACCATAAGCCATGAGAATTCTGTAATCTTGTCTAGTTTCATCTTTATCACTATTAGATAAATCATCACTATCTTCATGAGTATAGTAACTCCTTTTATTCACAACTTGTTTTCTCTTCCCTTTTGCATATTCCTTTCCTTTTTCAAATTTATCTTTATGAGGACATATGGCAGCATAATGATTGACTCTACCACAAGAAAATCATTTGAAGAGTAACTTACCTCTAAACCTTCCAGAACCCCGTTGAAACGTTTTGACAAAGTTTACCTCATCTTCTTCTTCTTAAATATGTCCTGATTCATTGTGTTCTTCCTTTCCTTTTGTTGAAGCTTTGAATGCGGATTCTCTCATATCTAATGGTCCTCCTTTTCTCATCTCAAAGGCAATTAAGATTTTGTAGAATTTTCTCTACAAATTAGCTAGCTCACTGATATCATGTAGAGATTTCACCTACAGATCAAACTGATATATGCAATGTACTAAAGCATAATACTAGATCTACATCTACCATAAACTTTGCGGAAGCTTAATTGAACATGAGCAACATCAAACATGAACACATATAACTGATAAGAAGGAATCAATCACACATAACATAGAATATATCACTGTGGAAAGCCCCAGCATAAAACCCCAACACTGTATTATCAATCAAGTGGAAATCCTCAACAACATACAAAAGAATCAGCTTAAAAGCTATCCTTGTCTCTCTGTACTCTGATGATGTAGCTCATGGACTATCTAGGCCTGAATATATAGGCTCCACAAGTCCTCCAAGCCCCTATTTCCTTACGTAGTTTTGATTGGGGTCCAATTACAAAACACATGTAAATTGGTCTAATCATACCTGTTGTCACCTCAGGTCCAACTACATAGTCATAGAAGGAAGACGCTTCCTTTCCGATGCAAAGAATACTTACAAGAAATATCCTAGCATTTGATAGTACATTGTCCCACATCTGATCTCAACTGGGTCTCTGACAGAACTGACATGCATCAATTATCCATGAGTGAATACACAATTATATGAAAATAACAGTTGTCACATGCATGCAAGCATCAACAAGCTGTATCTCATTAATTTAACAACTTGTTAAATTAATATAACTGGACTTGACTAAGTTAAACTAATTCAATTAATCCTCTCAATATAGAACTCATCCTTAATTCCTCAATTAGTGGAGCAAATCAAGGACACATTCCCCAATCAATGGAGAAATTATTGCATGTTCTCACAAAGACTTCAAGTTTGCTTTTCCTTAACTAATTAACTCATGGAGAATTAATTAATTAATCTTCCAAACTGCTGGTAAGACCAAATTCTAATTTACTTCCTATAGCTAGACCAGGGACTGCTATAAATAGAAAGGGACCCAGAAATGCTATTTTTAGAAGATGTTATTTTTAGTAGTTTCACCTCTCACCCAAGGTGGCCAAAATTCTCATTGGCCAAACTGCTATTTTAAGAAGTGCTATTTTTAGCAGTTCTATTTTTAGTACTTCCTAAATTTAGCATTTCTTGTTGCACACTTTTCAACACTCCCTCTCAAAAATAAAGGCTTCCTCTCGAACCCGATCCTCTAACTCTGGAATGTTCTACATGCAACACATCTACCAAGTGCGGTTGCTCCTGCAACACTCGGAACAAAAAAACTTCCAACTGACCTCTCCATTGGGCTAGAAACATACTCTGATGCTAAAGCTCTACCTGCTGCTGACAAGTGCTCCCTCTCTGACCTCTGTGCTACTACAACATCTCCATGCATCTCACACTGTTACACCCTTCTCTATGCTACCCTGCACTATGAAACACACTTGTGCCTCTTGCACTATTGTAGCTTACATGCTCTGTGCTGTCCTAGGATTCCTTGTACTGTAGCTCTCTCTGTCACTCCATCCGCATCTATCTCTACCCAATTAGTTAGTTCCTGCTACTCCACATTGAGGCTCCCGTAACAAGGTCTCATCCAAGAGGTTGGGTACCTCAAGGATCCTACCCCTCCTCCTTGGGACGATCACTCCACATCGCCCCACCTCCTACCTAGAGGTATGGTTGCATGTGATCCCTCTACCAACTTGGCTCAAAGTTTCCCCCTACTGGAGGTATCTGCATGAGTGGATGCCTCCACTTTGTCTCCTCTCGGCTTCCCAAGTTGTGGCTGCTCCACAACTTTCTGAAGCTGCTTCACCAATTGTGGCTCCTCCACAATCTTCTGAGACTTCTTTTGGCACTGCATGTTAAGAGGTAATTTACTCTCCCTCTCAACCACCAAGTATCTAACCTTTGCCTTGCTCCTCAAGGCTTTGCATGCATCTTGTACCTCAAGTGCGTACAGGTTCTTGGCTAGCACACCAATCTGTTTCCACTTTCCCGTCGTCACGAAATTTTCTAGAAAAAGAGCTGATTTTAAATTAGCAATATCTCTCTTTTCGAATTTGGGTCTTTTTCCACAAGGAATCCAAATCTGCTATTTATTTATTTATTTATTTATTTATTTTTTTTCTGAAAATTTTGTACAAAAATTTTCAGATCTTCTCTGCAAACTCTTGGCCAAAAACTCAAAACTTTGAAATTTCCTCTCAGTATACTGTTCTTCCTTGATCACCTGTGCTCTGATACCATGTAGAATTTTCTCTACAAATCAGCTAGCTCACTCATATCATGTAGATATTTCACTTCCATATCAAACTGATATATGCAATTTACTAAAGCATAATACTAGATCTACATCTACCATAAACTTTGCGGAAGCTTAATAGAACATGAGCAACATCAAGAATGAACACATATAACTGATAAGAAGGAATCAAGCACACATAACATAGAATATATCACTGGGGAAAGCACCATCATAAAACCCCAACACTATATTATCAATCAAGTGGAAATCCTCAACAACATACAAAAAGAATCAACTCAAAACCTATCTTGCTCTTTCTGTACTCTGATGATGTAGCTCATGGACTATCTAGGCCTAAATATATAGGCTCCAGAAGTCCTCCAAGCCCCTATTTCCTTGCGTATTTTTGATTGGGGTCAAATTACAAAACACATGTAAATTGGCCTGATCATACCTGTTGTCACCTTAGGTCCAACTACGCAGTGATAGAAGGAAGAAGCTTCCTTCCCCGTGCAAGGAATACTTACTAGAAATATCCTAGCATCTGATAGTACACTATCCCATATCTGATCTCAACTGGGTCTCTGACAGAATTGACATGCATCAGTGATCCATGAGTGAATACACAGTTATCTTAAAATAATAGCTGTCACATGCATGCAAGCATCAACAAATTGTATCTCATTAATTTAACAACTTGTTAAATCGATCTAACTAGACTTGACTAAGTTAAACTAAGTCAACTGATCCTCTCAATATAGAACTCATCCTTAATTCCTCAATCAGTGGAGAAAATCAAGGACACATTCCCCAATCAGTGGAGAAATTATTGCATGTTCTCACAAAGACTTCAAGTTTGCTTTTCCTTAACTAATTAACTCATGGAGAATTAATTAATTAATCTTC